>VZTU01001947.1:22337-49978 GCA_013400835.1 Zapornia atra | reverse complement strand
CTCCGCGGTGATGAGTGCGGGAGGCGGGAGGAGGAAGCGCTCGGTGAGGGAACTCCGGGAAGAATGCCCGTGGCTCGACGCGGGAAAGGCGCGGAGGGGGCTGTGGCTGCGGGGCGAGCCGGGGAGGGGGGTGTGTGTGTTGGGGGGGAGAAAGTCGCTCCCCAGACTTGGGGCTGCTCTGCCCGCTCCGGGGGGGATGCTGGGGCTGGTATTCTTGTCGGGCTGGCTTGGTTTGGGGGGTGCGTGGGGGATGTTGAGGGGGGTTTTGTTTGGGTTTTTTTTCCCCCTGGGGAGTGTGGTGTCTGTGGAACGCCCGGCAGAGGAGGGGTGCTGGGGGAAGGTTTAACTTGTTAACCTCTCAAACCCAACCTCGGGCTGGGCAATATTTAACTCGGGTGGGCACCCAGAGGAAATGGGCTTAAGGTGCTGAAAAGATGCACTTATTTGCATGTGTGGTGGGTATGGAATTGGGAAACGAAGCTTCTATGCAAATGGATTTAATCAGAACACTTTCAGTAGCATAGGAAGGGGTGGGGTTTTTTCCCCTCTTTTTTCTTTCTTTCTTCCTTTCCCATTTCTCTTTCTAAAGTGGGAAAAACTGACCAGAATCAGAAAAGTAGCAGGAGGTAGAAAACATCAGAGGTTTTATTGCTGAAACTGGCTGTTCAAGAAAATTGCTGGGAAGGAAACAATATGATTCATTGTTGAATTGTCTTTTTCCTTAGATTTATTTTTACATGCTGGTTGCAGTTATTTTGATTTACTGACTTCTTATGCTGAGTTTTTCCTCAAAGCAGTAATGTTCTTGGAGATTAGGAGCTCAGAACATTTTTATGCAGTCACCAGGCTGCTGCCTGATGTCTGTTTACTCCTGAGTTACATTGACCGATTATTGAAATCAAAGGTGTTATTGTGCTTGTGCACCAATGGAACTGAAATGAGGAGCCTCAGCCATTAGTTCTCCCTTGCTACCATTTAGTAGAAATGCTTTCTCAGAACAAATCTGAAGTGGCATAATTCAAATGACTATGTCTGTTCTTAAATAGGGATTTTAACCAGATTAAAAATGAACCTTGTATCAAGAGGAGTAGCTGTTGGTTGTAAAAGGTGTATGTCATATTTCTGATTGATGTGCAGTGTATAATATTTCTTAATAATTTTGGTATTACCAGGCAAACACTTTAGGATTTGGGGGGGTTTCTTTTGTACACAACTCCCTTAGAATTGAGAAATCCACAGTGGTTAAGAGGGGTGGAAGTGCTTCTACAATAAAAACGCTTCTGGTAAACACATCTTATCTTGGTTTTGCTCCTCGAGTTTGTACCATAAACTATGAACAGGGATTGATTTCAGTGGCCTGGTTTGGATGAATATTGATTTTAAAGATTTGTCTTGTTGGTTGATGAGGTCTGGAGGGAAGAGAAGGAGGTAGATGCACACAATGCCCAGGCTTGGGAGCTCATTGTTCTTTGCCGTACACTCTGCTGTGTTTGGGACCGTGTTCTCACTCAAACATGGGGATGTTTTTCTTTTGAGAAGTGAGAGAGACGGAGAGAATGGGAAGCATTTTCTACCTCTTTCTTCCTTCCCCAGAATGGCCTTTTGGTAACCTAGCAAAATATTGCATTAGAAGCTAAAGAGCACCAAAACAATCCGTGTGTCTGTCCTCCTCCCCTCCCAGTGCAGGCTCTGCTGCCTTCTCTGTCTGTAAATGAATATATAAAGAGAGGGAGCACATGAGGTGAGACTTGGAAGTACACTCCTTTGAGCCTCTCTCAACTTTCTTTCATGTTCTACCTTCTCCCCCCACAAATGAAAACTCCAGCTGGCTTGAAATACACAAAGCTGAAGTGGAATAATTTTTTAATAGCTTTGGGATGCTTGGTCTGGAGGCACGTGTGCAAGGATACTGCTGTCAAGGGAGAATGCTTCAGATAAAGCTGTTGGGATGGCAAAAGTAAAAGGAAGTGTGCAGAGGCTGATTTTGGTGTATATACATGGTTTCCTTTCTTGATTGATTAATGTTTCTGTTTTTACAGCAGGATCTAGTTAAAAAAACAAACTCCTCCCCCATAAAACACAAAAACCTTACAACCAACTGGACAAAAACACCCAAAACACAAACACCCCCCCCCAGCTGTACAGTCACGGTGTATCTGGAGTGGGAAGGGATCATTGGATCACTGAGTCCATCTCCCTGCTCCTCTCAGGACTACTGCTGTGGTGCGTGCTGAAGCTGTGGAGGAGCAGCTGCTCTGTAGATTGGGTTGTTGAGGTACTGTGGAGTCTCACTTAGCCCACTGATAACTTCAACTAGTGGATCATACTGAGGCCTGCTGAAGGGGGTTAAAAGGTAACAGGTGTGAGTTGAGGAAAAGATGCCAGTGTGTTAGATCTTTGGCAAGGAGGCAGCAGTGCCTGTCACAGGTTAATCATGAGGCCTCCAAGTTCTGGTTTTGACTCTTTACCTAACCTCAGCCTGTAACTGGGGTAAATGACTTCAGTGTCCTTACCCCAGTGAAATGTTGTGATTGCCTCTGGGTTGGGGACACGCTCTTCATTTTGTATTTTGCCTCCACTTGTGCAGCTTTGGTGCAGCTGGTGATAATTTTGATGTCATAGGCTATTGCCTACATGATTTGAGCTCGGAGAGGTACAATGGAGTACTTATGCTGCCTCTCTGTGGCTTTTTTATTCCTATGGCATGTGAATTTGTACTATGGAGTGACTCAGAGGGGGATAACTCTCCCTTTGGATAGAGCTCTTGATATCTCTCTGCAAAATGGGAAGCATTGCTCTGGAAGAAAAGGTAACTAACTGGGGCCAGGCAAGGCAGACCTGCCTTAAATAGCTGCTATGCAGCTGGGATTTCTTCCAGGGATTTGGTTTTACCTTATAGGGGGGTTTCTGTGTGTGCAGAAGTCCATCCAGTGGAATTGTGTGTCTAGATTGAGTGCTGCTGCAGCAAAAAGCTAATAGTCAACAACATTGATGAATGTGAAGAGATAGAGTGTGTGTAATTCATAACGCTGAGCGCAGCTTGGGTGAGAAAACCCACATTCTGATGGTGCAGTTTAATAATTGACTTTTTTTATTAACATGCTCCTTTGAAATTTACTGTCGTCGTTACAAAACACACCTCCCTCTTCTAGCCATACTGGGTAGTTATTTTGCCCATAAAGAAGTTTATTTCACTTCTGGGAGTGGGAAGGAAAGAAGTGTGCTGTGAGCAGATAGAATTTTGCAAGTCTCTGTTCCTGGCTGGGTAATGGCCCAGCAGAACCTCTGCTATCCCCTCAGCAGAGCTGTTCAGACATTGAGATGGCCTGAGGGTAGCTTTGCTTTCATTATGTGCAATATTTAAGGACACTGTAAAGCTTTTGTAATATGTCATGCTGTATGTTGGTGGCATATGGCTGGATTATTTTAATTGTAGCAAATGTCTAGATGAAGAAAATAATGACAGTTGGAAAACAATTAGTTCTTAGTGGACCTGAAATGAGTGAGCAGCTATGTGAATTTAAAAGTGGTGGTCAGGGTTGGAGTTAGCCTTTTAAAAAAAAAACCCAACAACAAACCCCAAACAACAAAGCAAGCACGAAACCAGCCCTCTGTAACTTCCTATACAGTTGTGTGTGTGTTACTGATAGTCTTCTAGGTTGGTGTCCTGATTCTAACTATTGTTAAGGTGCAGTTATTTTTTCACTCTGGTTTTGCTATGGGAATACAGTGCAGTTGGATGAAGTCTAAAAACAACTCATCCTGCCTGACTTAATCATAGAATGGTCTGGGTTGGAAGGGACCCCAAGGACCATAGAGCTCCAACCCCCCTGCCACAGGCAGGGCCACCAACCTCCAGGCCTGGAGCTACACAAGGGGATGCATAGGATCTAACTTCAGCTCAGAGCTTAAATTTAAATCCATAGGCTTAAAATACTGCATATTTTTTTAAAAAAAAGACTGATCCTGGAACCAAAACCAGAACAAACCCCCTATTGATGGGGGACCTGCTTATTTAGTGTGCTTTTTTAAAGCTGCTTGAAGTGAAGCTCGTGCTCTACTGATGGTTTGTTGAGGTAGGGAAGGTGGAAGGTGTGTGAGATTGGCATCGGTGCTGTGGAAGGTATCAGAAGGAGGTGAGTGTGATCAGCTGCAATGGTGTCTTCAGCAAGTTGCTAGATAGGTTTTTTTTCTTCCTACTACTTGGAGTGATAGGAGGTGTTAGGGAGCAGGATCTACAATGCAGTATTGTGCTCTCTATGTTGGTTTGCCAGCAGCATTTTACACAAGCTTTTATAACGTTGGTAGCTGTGCCCAACTGCTCTTTTCAGAGAGGCTGATGTATGAACAAAGGAGCAAACAAGATATGAATACTGCACTGGCCCCTTTAGATTTAGAAGTCTACAGGGGCAAGGAATTGCTGTTAAGTGACTGAAAAAAACCCTCCCCAAACAACCCACCCAAACAGATCGAAATATTAGCTGACTATTCCCATCTCAATAGCTGGTGGTTGTTGTGGGGGTTTTTTATACAAATGTCTGTTTAGTTCACTGAGCATCCAGAATGGTACATTGACCTAGAGAAAAGTGAAACTAGCTTGGGTACAAACACTGCTTTTCCCTTTCTGCTAATGGGGATAATGATGGCCTTTTTTGTTAAATTCTTAGAAATGTGTGCAGTGAAGTGCTCTGTGTCAGAGCTGATGGTCTTTCTCTGAGTTCTAACTATAAAAGATGGCATTTGTATTTGGCATCCTAATTCTACTGAAAGTGCAACTCTGAAAATGGAGATCAGCTTGGGTGTTGCAGAAATTTGATTAGATTAAATTTTTTATGGTTGAGTTATTGAAAAATGTGTAATTCTTTGAACCATGTAGGCTGCCTTTTGTTCTTCCTACAGAACACAAATGAGAGGCTAGTCCACTCTTGTAAGATTGAAGATAAGTGGAAGAAAATGAGGGATGATGAATTTTGAGGTCTTACTTAATCTGTGTATTTGATCTACTTGTCTATATGTAAGAAAGTAAGTTAACTTGTTACAAGGGTGTTCTCAATCCCTGGTACTGAGAGTCAATTTTGACCCGTTTCAAATATGTAACAGGATTTCTGTTGTAGATTGGTGGGTGTTGTATGGCCTTTCCTAGTGCCTGCAGTGAAAGTTGTAGTGTAAACTGATTTTTCATGACCAGCAGCACCAATGAAGCTTATACTCTAGTAACTCTTCTGAAGAACCAAGAGCTTGTAACTCCTGAAGTTTGTCCTCTCCATCCCTGTTGCCAGTTACTTCTTTTCCCTTGTCCTTCACAACACTTGAATGGGTGAGTGGCATGGATGTGCCTATAGACTAGCTGTCTGCCAAGAAGACCTTGCTGGTTTCTGTCTGGCCATGCTTTTGTGGGGATGTAATTAATGAGAGAGCTTTTTCCTATCCATCTGCTGGTTTGCACAGAACTCTCAGGAATGTTGGTTATTGCCGAGGTGACTGTCCTGGCAGCTCCTTTGAAATTCATTACCCACCAGAAGTTACTGCTGTGAAATGAGGGGATGAGGGAATTGGGGAGAGGGGGGGAAGTGAGGTGAATTGGGGAAGTTTAAGTTTCTCAGAGAAACAGGGTTTAAAGAAAGAGAAAGGAAGTTCTGTCATCTCGTGCTAATCAATATTTCTGTCTGCCTGACGAGCGGTTTCTCTTTTATGTTTGTCTTCTTGATGTGGCCACTTGTTTCAGGGTGCAAACTGACAAGTTCTTGGGCACTTGGCCCATATTTCTGCTGCTCTTCTGTCCTTTTTCCCCTAGCTGTTTGGAAACCTTCTTCGAGGTCAGCAAGCATTTTGTAGAGCTGTTGGTTAAGATATGTGTTGGAAATACTCTTGTTGCATATTATGCTATAAATGAATAAACCCACTGAAGAGCAGCATTTCTCAGTGAGAAATCACTGTTTAAAATGTTAGGAAACCCAGCTTTTGTTTGCTTTGACATGGCTCTTGGTGTGTTTATACCAATTCCCCCCCAAATGAATCCTTATTTGGAATAATCCTAATTCATTTGATGGGAATAAAAAACTGATAGATCTTATTTGAGCTCGGGTATCTGGTAAGTGGTATGTATTAATTTCTTAGGCAGATACTGTATATTTCACTCCTGATCCTACATTTGGATTTCTGTTGGAATCACAGAATGAATGGGGGATTGACCTGTCCCCAGGGACTGATTGTGCACGTCACAAGTGCAGCTTTTGCTTCTAGCATGAGGTAGGGGCATGCTAATGAGTTAGTGTGGAGTAAGTTGTTGTGTAGCTTAAAGTCAGACATACAGTAAGTGTTCACTCTCAGTGACAGTGTATGTGAGGAGCTGATGTCCTTCCCTTGAAGGACAGGTAATTGCAAGCAGCCCTGTTTACTTCTATCCTTCAGTAAATGGCTCTGGGCACTTAACACAGAGTGTCTGTGACCTGTGGGACTGCATCTATACCTTGAGCCAGTAGTCTGTGTAGTATTATTCATTCTATAACTATGCTTGTATTACATTGACTGACAAATTGTCTTATTTTAGCTTAAATATTCACCAAGATACTTGTAATGTTGGCAATAGAAGCTCTAGTGAGGAGAGGTTTTAAGTTTCCTTTAAGTGAGAAACTGTTCTAAGCATATACAGGCTGGGAGAGATCAAATGTGTATGAATAGTAGCCTTCCAGTGTTAGAGTGGCAGCTAAAAGCATTGAGTCAGACTTGTGACGCCAGAGAGGCCTTTTCTATGCTGCTACTGAAATAGCTATGGTCTGGCTGGAGCTTGTAAGACTGTATTTAGTTTTAAACTTGAGCATTTATGATAATTATGTGGTTGTGTTGCTATGTAAAGCAGGGTGATCTAGGCTTGAGTGTATTGGTGTGGTGAAATAGAGAATTAAAATAAAATATGATGGTGTCTGTCAAAGCCTACTGTTTTGGCAACCAGTTAATTTGACTTTTTATTCCCTGGTTTTTTAAAAAAAAAAGTAATTAACTATGTATTATAGTGTGTTAGAGGATCAGAAACTTGGTACTAAATATCAAAGTTATTACATATGTGTTTAAGGATTATGGTAATAATCAGCCAGGGGGTCTAGAAAACATGGTGTTGATGCTAAAATGCCTCTATCTTTTCCTTGATTTAGGAGTCTTCATCCATCCATTCATGTCTGTGAATGTGAAAAGTGTCATGAATGTGAAGAAAGTGATGGCACATCATAGAATTTGAAGAGGTTTAAAGGTTGGGTTTCTACAGGAAGTTATACCCAGTAAAAAAAAAAAGGGGTGCCTAGGCAATCTGGAGCTTCAGATTTATTTTGAATTAAGAAAAAGTACCTGACATGTGGGCAGGTTCTTCATGGTGATGGGGTGGACACACATCAAATGCTTTTTCCTAGACCTGTAGTTGAATAGTAGCTCTTGAAGGGAGCTGCTTTTCCCTTAAAGTTCTGCCTTCCACTGTCTATATGTGTAGGTGTGGCTTTGGGGTTTTTAATAGTGGTGCTCATCTATTCTTTGGAAGTTGTTTGGTGTTTTTTTTTTCCCCCAGAAAAACAACTTAACCTCTCTCTCCTCTGTCATTAGACTTGTTTTCCCATCCCCTCTGTCTGCAGTTGCTTTAATGCAGGTACTTCACCTCTTATTCTGGTTCATCAGCTTCAATGGTGCTACTTCAGTATGATCTAGACCTGAGGAATGAACCTAGAAGCATGAAAGAAACTTCAGAGTATGGAAGTAGAATTCTGAATTGGTGAAGCTGCTTAACATTTACCTGGTTAAAGTCCAGTATATGACAAGATTTGGCAAAAAAAGCCTTTGCCTTGCCCCTTGTTCTTAGTGAATTTAAAAATGGGACAGGCCAGAGGTTCTTTAGGTGAGCCCCACACACAGTTTAGCAGGAGCTGTGTGCTCTTCTGGTACCTGATAGCTCAGTGCCAGCATGGCATACCTTGGATAAAAAGGAACACAATGTCTCTATTAGAGATCTTTAAATGAGGTCAGTGCAGGAGACTTAAACACTTAATCCTCATTTTTTTACAAACTGGGTGTGAGACACAGGAAATCTAATTTATGTCTCCAAGGTCATTCATTTTCACAAAACTTAATAGACCTGCCTCTGACTGCTGCTTAAACCACTGAATTATGCTGCTTGCCTTCTAACATGAGCCCTGCAGATGGGGAAACTTTACCCAAGGATAGAATGAACTTAAAGGTATCTATACATTTCAGGACGTCTGAGAGCCACATGCCCAGCTAGTAAGAGCCATCAGGAAATAAACTGGCTTACCTTAAGACTGGTTTGAGCTGTGCATTTCACTTCTATTGTATTTTATTTGCAAGACTTAAGCTATAGGTTTATTATCACAAATGCATACAAGTTGCAGTGGACTTGATCCTTATGGGTCCTTTCCAACTCAGGATATTCTGTGATTCTAAGCTTATTTGAGGCTGTGAGGACCAAAATTGAAATGGTCATGTTTTTAGTGAAATAAACCATATTTTGTTTTACTGAGAACTTGCTGTGATTTGCCCCTTGTGTCTGTGGTTAATCAGGGAAGCCTCCTTCCCCCTTCTTGTTCAGTGTTTTCTGTGACTCAGTTTCCATTGTAAACTTTATATTCCCTGCTGTTTAATTCAGCTGAACTCAGGGCAGAAGCTATGGAAGCCTTTCAGATGATGACAGTAGAAAAAACTATTTAAGGCTGCTCATGTGTTGGCTGGGCAAAGCTGGAGTAGGGTATTGTTTCAGAGGTTAAATTTGAAATCAAAGGTATTGAGTGAGAAGAGACAAACATGGAGTAACTTGATGAAGGTGTTTGTGAAGAAACATGGATGGAGTATGGTAGTGGGAATAGATCTCTAAAGGCAGAGATGCAAATAAAACACTAACTTCTGAATAAAGGCTATGTGTTTTTAGCTCATTTCTGTTTATAGGCAGACTTTTGGTGCTTGGTTGCAATGCATACTTCTGGATTAAAGTCTGAATAATATTTGGATTAGAAAAGGGCCAATTTGACTGTTACCATATGCTCTTGAAGGAAACCTTAGGGAGAATCTAAGTTCTCTTCTGACCTGCTAAAACAGTCCTGGCTGCTGTTTAAATGTTCTTTCACAAAGTTTTGAGGTATTTTAGAAGTGCAGGAGGTGTAGAGATAGTGGTACACACACTCTAGTAGTTTTCAGACTTTTTTCATTGTGCTAATTCATAGGGAGGTGGTAGAATGACCAGTGACATCTGGCTAAGTCAGATGTCCTTTAGCAGGTCAGTAGAAATGTATGTGGCTTATAACATTTACTTTATACCTCTGCTTATATTTCTTTCATAATGGTATCAGTTTCTCTGCAGTAGACTTTGGAATTCTACCTGCAGTGGCTCTGTTTTTTGGTCATTGTTGAGTGTTTGGGGCTGTTTCTGATGTCTCAGTCACTCTCCCAGCATACCTGCCATGGCTGGCTCTGTCAAACACAGGTCTGTAAACAGCACATCTGCTCCTTCTTCTGGCTGGAAAATGTCATTTGAGTCTTTATTTCCTCCTTCTCCTCATGTTGAATAGGCTTAGTTTCTTATTGTTGAGTTTTATTGTCTAACTGCATGCTCCTTTTTCCATGTCTGTAGTGTAGGAGGGATGAGACTGGCTCCATGTGTATTCTCACTGTAACGTGGCTTCTCTCCGTGCAGGCTCACCTCAATTAATGAGTGCCCTGCTCTCTTCCCCACACTAATTATTCATCAAGTAACTACTTCCATAGCTTTTGTCCCAAAGTACAAGTTTAGGAAGACGTGGAAAGTAATTACTTTTGTGTCTGTTTAGTGAAATCTTCTGAGCCCTGATAAGTTATATTCACACTTTTCCTTGCTGGGACTCTTCAGAGGCCCTAATGCACATGGTAACTGTTCTTGAATAGAAACAAAGGCTGGGAGAAATTATTAATGAATGAGGTCTCTTGTTTATAACATTCTGTTTGAAATGAAACGTGTTTCCTGTATAAAATCCCAAAGTTATTTTAATTAGGTCACATATTTAATTCCTGAAGAAGGTAAAAGGGTCGTGCTACAAGTACACCATGAGAGACTGGGAAGTTTGCACATTAATTTGTCCTGAGAATTTCATGCTGTTGGTATCACAATATTCACAATATGTGCTCCAGGCACTTTAAAAAAAACCAAACCCACACGTTGTTGCATGACTGAGCTGAACAACTCATTATCAGAAAAACACTCCTGCAATATCAGAGGTGTGATGATACTTTGCTTAACATCTATAAAACTTCCTGATAACAATGTGAAAATGCTATTTATTATGGTGTTTACTTTGCTAGTCTGAAAACATATGTTAACTTAGTTACATGTTACATGTTTCTTCTTTGCAATGATCATGAAATAGCTCGTTAACACCAAAAAAAAATCCTTCCAAACGTGGCAGCTTGGCCACCCTCAAACACAGAGGGAGCTCAGCTTGATGGCTCAGAACCAGGAGCATCTGTGCTGTGCCAAACCTTTGGCTTCCTTTCTATGGATGTTGCTGGTCAGTGAAGAGGACCAGTAGGCCCTAAAATAATGATGAAATATGTGGGGTTGTTTGTTTTGTGGTGGCTTTTTAATATGGCAGTGGGTTACAGGAACAGTAGGAAAACTGGGGAACCTGTTATGCTGCTGGTTAAGAAATTACTACATTACAAACATGTTATTTGAGCAGCTGTCTTCCCAGCTTATTGTGACTATTTGCACCTCTCTTCCCCCAGTGAAGAATGAAGGTGTGTTTTGCTATTTTACCATGCTACAATTTTCTTTTTCCTGTTGGAACATACCAAGGGGGTACGGTGTGCTTTGAAAGCACGGCTGATGTTTTGGTGGTGGGTTTTTTCCTTCCCTGTATTGATATCTGGAGACTGATAGATACTAGATTATTTACATCACGGCACGAGGGAGCTCTGGTCAGTGTGGCTGTAGATCATTGCTTTCTCCCTGTATCACTTTAAGACATGGTTGCTCTTTATTTTACTTCAAAATCTTATGTTATCTTTCTACTGTATCTTCACACTTGTTATTTTGTCTTGATGTACCATGTGGTGTTACTTCTCCAGATCAAGTAGTTATAAGGATCTTATGTTAACAGCAGCTGTAGAAAATATCTGGTTTTTCAGTATTGCATGAAAATTATTCTTATTTTTTTTAATGCCTGTTCAGTTAGATACCAAATCTGGATTATACTACATTTCCTTAAAGTTTTAGAATGAATTTCTAGTTTGCTATTTTCCATGGTGCTCAGAACTGTGTTTTGCAACAGTTCTTGTCCTGAATCAAGCTTACCTTTAAAGTAAGCCTTGTAGGAATTACTGTAACTTCTTACTCCTTTTTTTTTTTGGTGCTTTTAGCAGAAAATACGTGTCTTTGTGCTTTGCAGGAGCAGGATGTCTCTGGGTATTACTAATGGAGAGCTCCTATACTTAAGTCTCCCTCTTGTTACTAATTGACTCTTTGCTCATTCAGAGAGCAGTTCTGAATCAATACTGGAAATACACTCTCAGTAACATTCCCTCTACCTCCTTAAAGTGAATGAAACTGGGATGTTGCTTTCAGGTATACAAAGGTGAAGCTATAAATGTTGAATGAGCCTTCCAAAATGGAAAAGAGGGAGCATCATCCATTAGTACATGTTTACTTCTAATAAAAGTATGCTCTTTAGAATTTAGCTCAGTAGGAACATAATTTGAACCTCCTTTAAATAAGGTTCTTTAAAATCAGCCTGTGGTTCAGTGGGTGTATGAAGAATGAAATGTTTGCTTTCCCCCCTTGTCCCCAGCATGAGAGGGAGGAAAGGCTCCAGAGGAGAAAATCAGGTAGAAGAGATTAAATGCTTGTGGTGCAGAAAACAGGCTGATCCTTCTGTGATCTTCAGGTTCCGTTTGAAGTCTGCCCAGGTCTGTTCTCTGTGTGGTTGGAGCTGTTCCTGGGTTTGCACAGCCTTTCTGCCTAGGCTGTGATTAGGTGAAGTGTCTGCAGCAAGCTGGTGTCATGAGTAAAACCAGAATAGCCTTTAACTTTAAAACAAAACTTGACATCGTACAAACAATTATCAGGGAGCATATCTGGGGGAAAGAGGGTTTATTTTTTCTTCTTTATTGAAACTATTTCAGCATGTGTCTGCATGATTTCTTTTTTATTTTCTTCTGCTAGGTTTTTTTTGAGAGAAAGTGAAGACAATATGCACTGTGTTCATTTTCCACCCATTGACAGCACAGAACCACTGGGCTCAAAAGTAGTGCTTCACTGTAGCAGCAGAGCCCTTGTCTTCAGTGTTTAAGAATCAGGCAGATGCCGTAGTGATATAAAAAGTATTTTACATTTTTGAAAGTAGTGGATTTTCATCCTGGAAAAAGCTATTTGGGTACCATCACTTAAACATCCCTTAGAGATTGCTGCCTGCTTAGTTCCTTGATGTTAACAGTTCCCGGGTCATCAGTTTCTTCTTGCAGAAATAGGACGTTAGGGGCCAGTCAGCCATGGCACAACCTGACTTGTGTAGCTGTAGAAAAATGCCTTGTGTTTCCAAAGACTGCAGATGTGAAATGTTTGTCAGGAAGAACTTGCAGAGCGTGGCCTGTGGGTGATCTGCTTACTCCAGTGACTCGATTAGCTGGGAGTCTGGCCTGTAGATAGTTTGGCTGTCAGGCTGGGCTGTGTTGTGTCTACAGTACAATTTCTATATTTGAAATATTTTTTAATTTCAACCACTGGTATCAAAACAAAACCTCTGCTGCTGCAGGGACTGAGCACTGCAGAAGCTTCTGTTGGAAGCTTTCAGATCAGGGAGCAAGCGCTCAGAAAGGGGGTGTGTGAAGGCTGACATTTGGGGTAGCACTGCAATGAGATGCATAAAACAATTTCAGAGGGAGCTGATGCATGCTATTGCAGTGCAACATTAAAGGTGCTGTTCTCAAAACATGGAAGAATTTGCTGTGAGCAATAGCATCCCTCCCTGATACGTTTAACAGCTGGATATCCATCTCAATTATGTTAGTCCATTATGATTAGTTAAGTACATTTCTGAAAAGACAAAGGCTTTGCAGAGTCTTGGTTTGTTGGGTTTTGGTGTGTCATTTGTTTTGGTTTTTCTTTTTTTTTTTCTTTCTCCTTTCCAATCCTGAGCTTGAGGAAACTCATTTAGCTGGGTCTAAAATTTGATGCTGTCTTGTAGGAGGCAAAAATATTTGCTCTGCATTTATAGTTCATGCTGAAGCGTCATAGCTGAAACCTGTTTAAAGCAATCTGCTTTAGTTTATAGGATTTCATTTGTGCTTCCTTGTGCACATTTTGAGCCCATACAGTGCCTGACATCATGGCATGGTCTAATCCAAGAAGTTTTATGGAAGAACTTACTGGTTTGGGGAATGTGCTTCTCAACAAGAAGAATCTTAGAGCTCACCTGTGAATCACGTTGTGTTGTGATGGATCATTATAGATGTATTTACTTTTATGTGTTGAAGAGAATTCATTTTACAACTCTGAATAACTCTTGAAGCCCAGAATTAAACAGATGAAATGTTTGAGGTGAGAAACTAGTTTGGGTTTGGGATACAGTTAGATGCTATTTCTGTATTGGTGACAGGCTTGCGTGTTAGTGCCACAGAAAGGCAGAGTAACACTTGGGGCATGGTTATTCTCTGTCAGAGTAATGAAGAGATGGATACAGGCATAGACTACTGATAGTGTCCATGGTGTGTGTGTGGTCATTGTTGACCTAACTGTCTAAGCTCTTGTTTGCCATCGGTTTGAGGCAGTGGCTGTGGTAAAGGTAAGGAGAAAAAGCTTCCTGGAGGTTTTCAGGCAGTCTGAAATATTTCTAACTGGGTTTAGAAGGGGAAAGAGCTGTGGAGATGATTACTACAGGAGCTTGGGAGAGCAAAATGTATTTATGGAAACAAGCCAATGTTTAAACAGAGCTGGAAAGACATGTCTTCTGATCAGCTTTGTAATGTGAAAAGAGCTCCCCAGTTTGAATTGCAGGGCTCTGGGTAAATGATGATGTGTGGTATGTTTAAAAATAGCAAATGTATTTTATGTCCAGTCAAATAAGGTTCTTGGCATTCAAAACTCAAATGAAATTGATGTTGACTTCCATCTGACAGCCAAGTAACTCAAACTCTGTGTTTCTCGAAGGAAAATGGCTTTTTTTAGATTAATTCCATTCTAGCCTGTAACAATGAATAATCTTGTACTGGATTTTCTTTGAAAGAGTGGGATCCATAACTCTCCAAGCATGCTTCAGTTCAGCAATTTAAAATAGGGTGGTTTTTTTTTTAATGCTTGTGCTAAGGCAAGATATCATTTCTGAAAACTTTTTTCAGTGTGGTCTGTTGAATGCTGCTTTTTAGCTTCTTTCTGTGCACTTTAGTTTGCCAGATTAACAGAGCCATTAATAATAGCCACTCTTGCTTTTTCAGCATGAAAGCATTGGTAAGCATGGAGCTATATGTAGTTTGTATTTTTAATTAAACTTGTACTGGGATTATCTTGTATTACCAGTTACCTTCGAAGAGATTATGCTCATAAAAGGTTCATGAGTTGTTAAGTGGAAGAGATTAAAGTGATTGTTGGCATGTTAGCAGAATTATTTGTTGCCTACACAGCATTTGTTCATAGCTTTAATTTGTAGATGAGTAAAATGCAAGCATCTCAATTTTAAAATCTACACTAGCTGACAAATCCAAGCTGCACTTTGGTGTGATTGTCCTCTTTAAAAATGTGATCTTTAGAAATGGAATAGGTTTGGTTTTTTTCCCCCCAGCATTCTTGTGATGATGGTTTTCTGGTCACACCATTAATGTTATTTTATTAAAGAATGGAAAGCCATTGGAGGGCAGGGCACAAATGAGCTTAAGAACAGATGAGCAGATTCTGGAGAAGACAGCTTCCATTATGGTGGGCTTGTAAATCCTTGCTCTACTGGTCAGTTAGGCAATATAGGCAAGGTGTTGAAGGAGCCCTGTACTTAGACAAATAACGTATTGAAATCCAGCACACAATGTGACTGTATGCCTGTGTCTAGATCTGTTTAGAACTTAACTGTGAAATATATTGCAGCAGTAATGAAGAGTACAGTGGGTGTCTCTCTGCTGTTATCAAAATCCATTAGCAAGTTTTGCTGTGCTTGAATGCCTTTCATTGTTATGCTTTCTGATTCATCCTAGAGCAGTATAAGTAAATGGCACCCATTCTGTGCTGATATAAACAGCTCCTATATGCTTAACAAACAGTGATGTTACAGTTTGAGTAAACATCTGTTTAGCTTTTAATAATGGATACCAGGCAGGTTTTAGAACTTTTTAGCTACCACTGTGTGTGTTAGCTGCAGGAATTGTCAAATAGGGGAGATGATGTGGGTGACTTTGACATTGTCTGATTGGGCACCGATACAGTGTGGAAACATGAGTAATTCATTTGACAGGTTATCTGTGGGGTGAAGTTTTTGTCTAGGGAAATTTGTTGATGGGTTTATGTATCCACACATGTGCTGGGAGGTTTAGGTTGGATGTTAGGAAGAAGCTCTTTACTGAGGGGGTGCTCAGGCGCTGGGATAGGCTCCCTAGGGAAGTGGTCACAGCACTGAGCTTGACTTGAGGTCAGGAAGTGTCTGGATGATACCCTCAGTCCCATGCTCTGGCTTGGCTGGCCCTGTGTGGAGCCAGAAGTTGAGATTGATGATCCTGATGGGTTCCTTCCAACTCGGGGGATTCCATAGTAAAACCAGTTTCCAGCGCGTTCCGTGATGCTACAGAAGTGTGGTGTGCTAGTCTGCTCCCTATGTCTTCTAAAAACTTCTTCCTCTCACTTTTCACAAGAGCTTTCCATGGGATCTGAGTTTGTGTGGGGTAGTGAAAAGGAGATCTCTCTGCACACGACCAGATCTGAGTTGGTGCATCGCAGAGACTTGCACCAATGATGTGCAGCACCAATGCAAACCCTGCTGTTCCACACTGCTGCTGTGAAACTTGACTTTACCACTAACTCTTCCACATGCTAATACGCTTATCTGAAATTTGGAGGAGTTTGGGATGATTAAGAATTCTAATCTTAATTGCTCTTTGGTTGCCAAAAGTGTATGCAGTTAACAATATGTTTAATTTTCTTCATTGAGCTTTCGTTCTGCCCTGCAATGATGGCTGTGTTGGGCTGGCAGTGTAAACATGTGCCTAGCTTACTGAATTTACTAGAAGACTTTGTGTGAGGTGCTTGCGTTTAGAGGTCATGTATTGAAGGAGATAGGAGTTCAACTTCCAAGCC
The DNA here is from genome assembly GCA_013400835.1 of Zapornia atra. NCBI lineage: Eukaryota > Metazoa > Chordata > Aves > Gruiformes > Rallidae > Zapornia > Zapornia atra. The sequence goes on along the minus strand of VZTU01001947.1, from coordinate 33,687 downwards.
TGTAAAGCAGTGCCCATCCCCAGCATGCTGCTTTGAACAGTGAAAACAAAATTCCTGGCTGTAGCAACCTGCAGAAACAGCTTTTCTTTGCACAACTTCTGATGAATGCATGACTGTGTTATGAAACAGAACTTAGTGGGCTTTTTAATGTTCTCAGGCAATGTGTATGTGCTAGCTAGTCACCATGTGGCAGCAACTTTCTCAGAGGAATTTGTGTGGATAGAAAGACTGAAGTTTCTTTGGTTAAACATGAAGAATGCAAGCATGCTTTTAAGTTAGGCATATAATTACATTGATTACTCTTTTCCATATATAGTGAGCTCAAAGGGGTATATATCAGAAGAGGCTATCAAGAAATTACCACTAGCTCTGTCTCTGAATTAAGTATTTCATGCATGTCTAGCCAGTAAAATGCTAAATGCAGGTTTTTCAATTAGAAAGACTTAGCAAGGCTTAGAGATTATTTTCTGAGATTCTAAAATATGTACTATTTAATACATAATGCAAAAGGAAAATCTGGTTTCTTAATGTAAGAACACGAAAATGGAATCAGCTGCAACATTCTGCCACTCAGATGGAGCTTTGATGCTATGTTTTTAGCAGTAGATTAAATATTGATACCCCTTCTCCCCCCTTCACCTTCAGTACACTTAAAGCTTTGGCAGTGATTGTGAAACTTTTATAGAGGAACTGGTCAATCTTTATTTTTTTCCACTAAGTTTTTATGAAGTATAAAGAGTTTGTAGTTGGGGAGGGGGGACACAACACAAGATGGATGACTGTATAAGGAGTTTTCTTCTATACATAGAAGAAATCTGTTTATAAACAAGACATTTATAAACATATAAATCTGTTTGTAAACAAGAAAACCTCAGAACCTTGTAAGCTCAGATGAAACATGCACATCTTGTGCTGGGAAGGAGTGTGATGTCCCATTGCTGCAGCAAAATCCTACCCAAGATCAAGTAAACAGTACATGAAATAACTAGTAAAATAGAAAATAAATGTAATTATATCACAAATGAAAGACAGATGTTAGGAACCCAGGGATTATGAGGGCTGGTATGAAAACCATGCAACAATCTGATGCTTGTTTGAACCATATGTTAGCGCTCAAGTGGGAGTTATATACCACTGAAACTGCTCAGGGTACTGGAGGGGGGAAAAGTTCTTACACTTCTGAGGATTAGGGAAGTAGAGAGGTTAAGAGGAGATTTATAAGGCTGTCAGAATATTCTGCTAGGTCTGGAAACACTTGAATTCAGTAGGACAGTGAGCTGTCTGCTACAGGAAATCATTTGGCCCTGATGGGAGGGTGTGCAGGTAGTCTGTCTCGTGGTATTAGCAGGGTCACAAGGAGTTCTTCTGTTACCAGTGTTTGCTTCTGAGACTAAGCAGCTTCACATAGCTCCTGGAATTAGCTTAGCCCATCCCTAAATATCTCACATCTTAATGCTACCTTTTTTTTTTCAAATGGATTCAGTGAGGGCTCTTTCCTTACCATCAAAGCAGCTGAAAATTCACAATACTTAACAAATCTCTTTTTTGTGAGCTGAAGGTGGCACTGTGCAGCATTACAGCTAGAGTGGAAATAGAGGATCACTGAAAATGCATTTAGATCTAACTGTAAGCTCTATAAAGTAGTCTGCTAAATTCTGATGTCTCTATTTAGTTCTTATTGTGGTGGAAATGAAATCAGTGGGAAATGTTTCAGGGCTGGTTGGTACAGACCCAACTAATAGCAAACTGATTTTTTTTTTCAATTTCTCTAAGTTGTATGACACTTTTTTTGTTTTTAAGAAAATAATGTGGTAAACTGACTACTCAATTTGTCAATGTCAGGCTGAACAAAGCCATGCTAAGATGACAAGACTGAAGGTGCAGTGCTTTCTCTTCTCTTGTGGTGTTTGATGTTCTTGTATTTGTGTCTGTGTGTGTTTTTGCAGCTCTAAGTGTATAGTCAAAGGTTCAAGGTTTAAGACACACAGAAGATGACTCATCCTGTGTGTGTTTTAGCTTATTTTAACTTGATGAGTGTTGAATTGAGTGCTATGAGGAATTGGTTCTGTTGTGAGAGTGTTTCCCCATCACACTGATCTGCTCACCTCACATTCTGCAATGGGGAAAGCAGATAGAGAGAACCTGGGACTTAGGGCTCGCTCAAGTTGCCTTCACTGGATAGTCTGTCTTTTAGGAGCCAAACTACAATCAAGACTGAAAATGGTTTGTAGTTGCTTATCTGCCTGGCTAGACTGTGCCAGTGAGGTGGGATGTGGATTTAAACATCTGTAGTGATACCCTGCACTTTCCTGACAAACCCCTAGTTGTATCAACTTGCTTGGTCTCTGTAGAAACTGGTAGTAGTTCTTGCTCTTCAGTGCCAAGCTCTGAAACACCCACTCAGCAGGGAGATACCTTCTCAATTGTGACTGTTGATATTTCTGCTTAGCTTGTTTGCTCTTCTGCAAGCAGTTGGTACAGAAAGTACCTATTTGAGTAGCTTTTGGTTTTGGCTTGATGCAGGCTTTCCCATCTGTCTTCTTGCAGCATTCCTTTCTGAGGTTTTTGTTGGTTTGTAATGTAGAAAGATGAGTCAATACTTCTGGGTGGTGAACTACCAAGAGTAGCAACTGTGTCTCCAATGTCACGTTCACATTATTAAAAACAAACAGACCCCAAAACAAATGAAGCAAAATAATCTCCTTGACAAGGAAGAATGCAAAGTACTTTAAATATTGGCCAAAAAAAATCAAAGGGGGAAGATAGCATTAATTTAGAAACTCTGTGTCTGTGGTGAGCTTGGCTCTATCAAGAAATGGTAGAGCACCAAAACTTAAACCAGTGGTGAGGTACTGGGAGGAGATGTGTAGCCCCAAACCATAAATCCTCTTGTTGTTAATCAATTTTTTCTTGGGTTTTTTTGTTTAAATTCTGGATGGAGATAGGATTCCTAGTGGGGAGCTTTTCATCTGGTCAGTAGTTTGTTTATTCTGCTGCAGCAGGTGTATCTATCTGACTGTTCAGCTTGCCTTGTGTGCCTGGGTAACTGGGTTGGCTGGTTCTCTTGGAGAGGTGTGGAGGAGTGAGCATAACATGGATGGTGAGCTTGCTGACTGAGGATCTCATTCTGTTTGTTTTTTTATTTTGGTTTGGGTTTTTGTGGTGGTTCTTTTGAGGATTGCTGGGAAAAAGTCAATGTGTGCAGCACCTCACAGGTATCTGGGGGGGTGAAAGGAAAGACCCTGTGATCGTGCCTATGACCAACCTCTTTTTACTCCCTAGAAAGAGGCACAAGTCTATCAGAAGGTCCTTGGGTTTGTTGCTTACAAAACTACTTTGTTATGTTGTGGTTTGCTTCCTGGGAAACAACAAGCCTGAACAATCTGTCAGGACCAGACAATCCCAGCCTTTGATGTGTGCTGGAGGTTGCATAAAGGACACCTTTAGTTACCCGGTGGTGCTTAAGTAGTACTGGCTTTCCTAAACAGCTGCTCTTAAGCTTCTGTGACCAGGGCATGAATCCATCAGCTGACTGCATCACTGCAAACAGAAGCTGTGCTTGACTTAACGTGAAGGATCAGATCATTGACATTCAGAGGACAGAACGCAGGCAATATTCCCCAGTTCTAATAAAACTTGGCAGCTTTACAGTGGGAGCCAAGCATCATGCCTGGAGACTTCCACATCTACAGAGTTGCCAGTAATAAGTCTTCCCTTCCTTTTCTACAGAACAGCATTGTGTGGTGCAGTGGGTGGCTTCTATAGGACAGGTAGTTATCTCCAGCTGGCTCCTAGAGTCTTGGATGTTCTTACTGGGTAGTGTGAAACAGTATGTATGGCAGGGAAGAGTTTTGGTGTTCCCCCTCAATTTGGGTGTGAATGAATGCCTGCAGATTAAAGCCCACCCATTGTTGCTTTTCTTACATTAACTCTCCTGTGTATCAGTGTGTGTGGAGCAGGCTCATGTGCATCTTGACTGCTGGAAGCTATCTGCTGAGGTAGGGAAGGGTGGTGGGCTGTGAGAAACCCCTGCTACAAAGCTGCTGTAAAAAGACAGGAGAGGAAATAAATGTATAGCTGCATGACAGAACGCTCTGTTCTGAAGCAGCAGGAGGAGAAAATAGTCATATTCTGTGACAGCAGAATCAATAGGGCCTCTGTTGAAATGAATGAGAATTTTTATCTCTTGAGGCTATTGTTGAGGGCAGACTGAGGCAAATGTTTAATGGGTTCATGCTTTTGAAATCATTCTATAACTGTAAGGGAGAGGAACATGCTTTTAAAAATTGAGTGAGCAATTATGAAAAGGAGGTTAGTCGCCACTTCTGTAAATGGTTCCTTTTGTCTGAGTTGAGTATTTGGTATTTGAACAAGCACCAGGAAGTCAGCAGTCACAGCACTCGCAGGATTTCTGTTTATGTATTTATTGTGACACTTCAGCCTTGGTGTGTCTTGATTTGCATGTCTGTAAAATGTGGGTGTCTGTCCTGAAGAAAGCTTAACACGTGTACTGAGGTAGAACTTGTGGTTTCTAGGGGAATACTTCTGCAAAGTATAACTGCAGACAAATACAGTGATATACCAGCAGCTCTTTTAATTCTTTAATTTTGGCATTTAGTTTGTTGCACAGGATGACTGAGAAGTATGCGATTCTCAGTGCTGATAACGCTGCAGACATGCTATACTAGCCTGCAAAGGTCCTCATAAATATTTAGGAACAGCAGTGGTAAGTGGATTACTGAGAACAGTGGTACATGGGAGTAGGGTGAAATGGGCTATTCGAGTCCTTTGGGTGCAGTACCTGTTTTTCCTGGTGCAAAGCAGATGAGAGTGTAATACATGCATGAAGTGCTACCACAAACTGCACTTGAATATTGGACAAAACTGATACTTCTGCCAGCTTAGAGAGTTCTTGATTTTATTTTTTTAATGATTTTTTTGGAAATGCATGGATGCTCTGTTGGATGGGGCCCTGGGCAACCTTGTGTAGCTCCAGGCCTGGAGGTTGGTGGCCCTGCCTGTGGCAGGGGGGTTGGAGCTCTGTGATCCTCGGGGTCCCTTCCAACCCAGACCAGTCTATGATTCTGTGATTCTGTTCTTGCTTTTCACAGAATAGTTCTGAATAATCTGGTGTTTTGGCTAGGCACGCAGCTCAAACTTCAGAAGGAAGAGCAAGACATTCCAGCTTGAATTTCTTGTTTATAAAACACATGTGTGCACACAGTCTTGCCCTTTCCTCCTTCATATATATGTGTATGTATATATTGCTGCAGTATTTATTATGCAAACAAGGAAAAATAAGTACTTGATGGCTTGGTAGGTTTGTTTGTGCTTCAGTGTTTTATTCTAACCTACTAATGTTTAAGATAGGAAGTGTTTGCTTAGGTCTCTTGCCAAGCATGATATTTCTTATTTTGTTTTTAAAATGCTTGAGTACCAAAAGCCTTTGTTACATCCTCACTGTAGTGGGAACAAGGGGAAAAAAAAAACCCTAGCTTTAAAAAAGAAAAAAATAGCTTGAGTTTCAGAAATACTAAGCTGGAGTGATTTATTTTTTCCCTTTACCTTGTCAAATTAACAGGATTGCACGTTTCACTCTTTAGCATAAAGAGTTTCTGATCTTCAAAGGCAACTTTGAAAAAAGACATGCTCGTTCAGCCAAGGAGACTAATATTTTAGAAGGAATATTACCAGTAATAAAAAAGACAGAGTTATGATAGTTTGCATTAATTTTAATAACTTTTTGTACAGCTCTTGAGTCAAGATGTGAGCTATTAAAGGGAAACATGGTTCTTGGTTTGACTGGGGTGTATTTATTCCTGATGTATAGTGTTCTCTCACAGACATGTGAAAATGCTGCATGAAGCCTCCTGTGGCTATAACAGCTGTGCGTTCATTTACTAATATCTGATCAGGAGTCGCATGACCCTGTAGCTGTGTTGCCCCAGCTTGTGATCTCTGCCCTTCAAATTGCTGGAAGAATTATATAGGATTTAATAGCAGATGAAGAAACAACCCTGGTCTGTGGTGCTTAAATTCTTGTCCTTTCTATCAGAGGTTGGAAAAGAGAATAAGCCTGTTTTTTTCAGAGTTATCCATGGTCAAATTAATATTAATTTGCCAGTTTGGCATACCTGTTTCTCCCTGTGAAGTGGCTGACATAAGATGCTTTCCATTTCATGGGTTGTACAAGCAGCTTAATATTAATCAACAGTGCAGGTTGATTGCTTTGCAATATGAAGGCCTGAACTAGCAGCTCAATGCCTTCCAGTAGTGTAGATATTTTGCTTCTATTAAGATCAAGTAGAGATTAGTATGAAAACTTGAGTCTTGATTTCTAACCCCCCCCACCCCCCGATTGAGACAATAACAGGTAAACACGCTGGGCTCTGAGTACTTCTGGGACTCCAGTTTGTCTCAGAATAATTTAAGAGATAGTGAGTGCAACAGACTTAATCAAATGCATGCTAATAGCACAGTGAATATTCATGCACAAATAATTAAAAAATTAAATTTAACTGCGTTGTTAGAAACAACATTATATGCCTGGCTGTGAAATTCATCTAGCAATAGTGGTAAGCAGTGTTCTGGAATTAAACTTGAGTAAAAGCTTGGGGTTTGTTTGTTTTGGTGACTTAACTTAGAGGTTTTCTGTAATACTGCAGATGGAAAGTAAGGAGGAAGAAAAGGTGACTGCTTAAATAACTTGGGGGAGGGCAATGGTTACAATGTTTTCCCTGGAGAGCCTGTTACCTGGAGGGATGAATGAGGAAAAAACCTGTGAAATGGGAAGAAATGCATCTGTCTTATCAGAAAGTCAGAGCTCTTATGGGGAGGTTAGATATTTTAGTGTTAAGGTACCTTCCTCTGCCTTCCAGGGATATGAGTGTAATGGCTTGTAGCTGGGCTGTAAGCAAGTGAGACAACCCCTGAGACCTGCCTTCCTGCCCCCTAAAATGCAAGCATTTCTTTTATGTGCTTGAAATGTTAGGAAGGAGTACTCATACATGCATCTGCCTTTCCATGCAGTCTGTTACCCACACCATGTACATCTTCCCAAAGGTTGTAAGACCAGAAACAAATGTCTGTCTTCCACTTACATTCCTGTGAAAAGTCAAACTTCATTTATCCTGGTAACCATCAAGAGTGCACCAGATGTTTTGACTGCATTCAGTTTGTATTAAATTGAAGACAGGCAGGGGTTCCTGCTTCATCTTTTAATGCTGCCAAAGGTGGTGCTGTGACAACTGGGTTTTGTGTCCTGTGGTTTTGGCTGTTGGGGTGTTGCTTGTAGCTCAGTGTGTGTGTGGCTTGTGCTTGTGTAGGTGTCTTGTAGGTAAGAATTGCTCTAAAATGACTTGTCTCCATTCAGGTTAAGCTTAGACTCTGAAGTTAATACTGGTTGGAACAAATTTGTGTCTTCCTACCTGTCAGTCAATTCGTAGACAGTTCATTAAGGAATTACATCTGCATTTTACTTCCTGAAGTGGAGCAAGGTTATAAATGGTAATAATGATCTAGAACACTGTTGTAAGGTAAGCAGAGAACTTTAAATAGCTGGTGTCTTGTCCTTAATACCTTTGTCTAAAATGCAGCCCCCAGTGATTTGTTAGCACGTGACAAGCAGCCTCTAACGAATGCATTTAATGTTTCCACTAAGAGCTGATTCCAACCCTGTACTGGCTGCTGAGTAGAGAAGTGTATCTCCAGTGTGATTCTTAGCAACGTGTGGAAGCAGTGAGGGTAATTAAGATGGCAAACCTTGGAGATCTAATGTCCCCTCCCTCTTTCCTTTAGAAAATCAGCTACAGCGTTGAAACAAGACTTGAAAAGCACGCTCTGAAGCCAGAACAAACACCCTGAAATTTTTATCATAATGTTGCTTTTAAAAGTCCTAAATGTCCTCTATTTAAAATGAAATTCTTTTGTATTAACCTGCTTTCATATGCTAGCTTTCACCAGACTGCAGAATTGCCTGATTTGACTTTCTAATGCAACTGTAATGAATCTTCTGGGAAATAGAGCGATTGAATGCATATACTCTGCAACTCCATTGTAAAATATTCTGTCAGATCTGCTATATTTCTGATTTTATTATTTTTTTTTGGTAGGGGAAGGGTGTCCCTGTCAGGTATTAAAGCTTGAACCAAGTGTATTCTCTAGGGAATTTGAGCTCAGACACTACAGTGTGTAATATTGCCTTGATTAAATATATTTTCATCATCACATCCATAAATACACTGGGTGCTGGTGGTACAGATCTATTAAATTCAAAGGCATGTAGAGAAAAGAATAAAGATGGAAATTATTGGCAGATCGGCTTGTAATGGGCACAAACAGAACTGCTGTGTTATGCGTGGGTAGATAGCAAGGTGAAATATCTGCTAGCCAGATAAAGGCTGTATACATCTGTGTGTAATAGCTCATAAGGACACTTCTGTAGACACTGGGAGAATGTAAGCATTATATTCTGTGCTTTAATGGAGCAGCTGGTGAGCTGTTTTTAAAGGGATTTCTGTGATAACACCAGTTAGAAAAAACTTGTATCCAGAGTGTTTGTAATTGCTGTAATATGCTGTTTATTTGTGTGAGAGAAATTGAACACTGGAGTTTAATAATTAAGAATTTATTAGTTAAAACCTCATGTTATAATTAGCCAGATGCTGCTGTTTTGAAACAGCTGCGATTAGTGTTTTTTAAATAAAGGGTCTATCATTTAATACTACATAGGCTTGGCTTTGAAGATTTCAGTCTTTAGAACCCATTGAAGTCCAATGTTGAGGGTAAATTTTCTTTTTAATTGTAACGAAGAGCAGTAATCATAGGGAAACTTCAGGCAAGGTAAGTGAAATCAAGCAATTAGAGGGTGTTTTCCTTCCCCTTAACATGTTATTGAGGGTGGTAGCTTGTTTTCTGTTGTTGTTTTTTCCCTTTTTTTAAAAAATAAAATATGTTTTTTGTAATGCAGAGTGTGTGCATGAATTTTTCTAGCTGGTGGTTTCTCTTTGAAATTTTTTTTTTCCAAAGATTTAGAAATAAACCCCAGTCCTGTGGCTGGATTGATTGTTTCATGTTAGCCCCAGATAATCCAACCAATTAGGCAACCATCTGATAATACATATGGCAGAGAGCTGTAGGTATCTGGGATGAAGAATGTGCAGGACAAGGTTTTTAAATGTGATTATTTTTTTTTTGTCATGGGCAAGTATTTTTTAATAATACCAGCTTGAGTGGTGTGATGAAGCATCCGATGGGCCCTCCTGAGAGAAGATGATTATACTGGAGAGATATCAAACTATGAATCATTTACACTAACCTCTTGTGAAGCACAGCTTGCATTTTTAATGAAGGATGATTGCATTTCATAAACAGACCTTTAAAAATTAAAATAATATTGATCCTCTTTCATTTAGCTCTATTAAAACAGCAAGCTATATATTTCCTTCTAATAGCTACAGGTAATGTATACCAAAATGGGCACAAAAACCCTAAATAGAGGGTATATTTTTGTGTTAAAATGTCATCTTATTCTGCAGCTGTACTCATATGGTATCTGACTTGTGAGCAAAAAGACCATTTGAAAAAACACTGCATATCCCATCTGTGAAAGGGGGGGGGGAATCCAAGTATCCAGTGCTGAGCTTGGCACCCAACAGCCTTTCCTTTCATACTGTTATTTCAGGTCTGAAATGCTTATTGTTTGCTCTCCTCTTTACTCCTGGGGAAGAGCATACCCAAATCCCCTTGTGTACTGTCTGTGTTGATGGCTTTTAAGGTGGTATATATAGTCTTGGTTTACTGATTCCTGTATCTTTGGGCTTCCCCTGTCTTTGGCTGCTGCAGCAGCTCAGATGGCTGGGGTGAATCTTGAGCTCTGTTCAACTTCTGACTGCTGCTGCGGTGTGTGACTGTCCCTTGAAGCTGTGGTTGGGATGTTACTTCCCCAGTGGCAGGAAGAAGGAAGCTGGTGGAGTGAGAAAGATGTTACCAGGCTATCCTTAAATTCTGTTACTTAACCTCATGCTGCAGTGGAGCTGTAGGACACCCAGGGAGCTGTGATAGGTGTGTGTGTGGAGCTTTCCTACCCCTCATCCAGCTTTGTGTTCAGCACCTTTTAATTCATCAGGACATACAGGTCAGTCAGCTTTTTAGTAAACTCTTCTTTTCAACTTACTTGACATCCTTGCATTGTGTTGGCAGTATTGTGAAACAATCTGAGTCAGAAGTTCAGGCTCTGTCTCTTTCTAGAGAGTAATTGCTGTTGGATCCTGGTGATGAGCAGGATATGTTTGTAGTGTTTGAGAGGAGAGCCTTTTGTATGGTAAATAGTCTCTAGAATTTCCTTGAAGTATGGACATGTGTGAGCCAAAGCTAATTTAAGGCCCTGGGTTGAGCTGTTTTACTTCATCTGAAGAGTGAACAGAAGGAGCAGCCAGTATTGTGGTAGCTCTTCAGACTAGTAGATTAGATGATTAGATTATTCTAAGTGATTTTTCAGCATTGCAACGTAAGAAATAGAGATGTTCCCCCACTGTTATGATTATTGTAGTATTATTATTATTATTGGAAACTTATATTGCTGTTTCTCCACAGATTTCAAAGTACTTTTCAAAGCAATGGAGTATCACTGAGTCTGTATTTGGTACTTGAAAAGGTACTTTAAAGTTTTGCAGACCCCTAGCTTGGCTGTTTCAGAGGTGACTTAGAGAAATCACGTTTTCAGAACGTGGTTGATGTAGTCACTAGGTCTTCACATCTGTCCATGTGTCTGGTGGCTCTGGGGAGGGAGTCAGAATACATCCTTTAGTGGAGAGGATGGGGAATGTTGACAGCCAGAACTCAGGGCAGCAAAATAATTGAGGAGAATTATCTAGATGTGCCAATTTCCATCTTGGTGACCGATATAACTTAGCCTGTGAGGTCAACTCTCCTCAAAGAAGGATTTCCCTGACAGCATATTCACAGGACAAGGCTCTAGCTGATCTGTTCATCCAGAGCAGTTTTGTACAATGCCCTCTTCTTGAAAGTAACAAGTTAAAAAATTGGTATGAATCAAACTAGACATAGCTTATGTATCTGTGGGAACATCATCAGTATTTGAGATCTCATGTTGAGTCCCGTGGCCGAAGGGCAGATTTAAACCTAAATCTGTTGAAATTTTCAAGTGCAGGTGGTATGTTGTAAATTGAAGGCAGCTAAGTACAAAGCAGGTTTTCAGGCCTCAGAGGATGTTATAAATTCTCTCTTTCCTGTAGATAATGCTTTTCTTTTGTCAGTTGAGTTGGGCAATTGAAATAAGGACTGGTGTTGCCCAGAAAAGATGTTCTGTGGACTTCATATTGTGTCAGTG
>VZTU01001947.1:10620-22271 GCA_013400835.1 Zapornia atra | reverse complement strand
CTGGTTGGGGCCCCCCCCTCTCTTCCCTTTCTGGTTGCCCCCCATATAAAATCCAATTCTCTGAATCTATTGCAGTAGACTGACTTGCATCTTCCTGACTCTTAAAATGAGTTATATACAAATAAACCTTTTGAAAAGGCCAAACCCCCAGTCTGTGGGCTTTAAAAATCCATGTGTGTCGCTGCTTCAGCATGGAGAATTCCCTTTGCACGTTGCTGTGGTGTGTGTGCTGTGTTGGTCTAGAAATGGAATTTTTCCTCCCAGTTGTTGCCATTTTGCATTCTGGTTTTGTAATCATCTTTTTTTATAAAATGGCTTTATTGTTCACTGATCAGGTGTATCCTGACATAAATAAAACATTGGCAGTAATTGGCTGTGACAGATTTTTTCAGCACTCCCTCTTCTCTGCAGTGTGTACAGGCTCTGACAGTTACAGAAGGCAGCCAGAGAACCCAGTCCTCACTGGGGAAAGTCCCTGGGGTAATTGGCTTTGACGGCTACTGGTTGCTGCAATAACACTGATCCATGAGCTTGTGTGAGCTGCATAATGCCTCAAGGATTTTGTACTCATCAATGTGTCCTCAGCTTGAATCATTTTTTTCATACTTTCTCTGTGGCAGTTTATTAAAAGAAACGCTTGCTGCATTTATGGTGTGTTTGGTATCTACACAACCTCAGCTGTCAGGGTAGATGAAAACACTGCCCTGCAATTCTGGGCAAAACACTACTGTGTGTCTGCAGCTAATACAAAGAAAGTTTCCCTGCAGTTCAACTCTTATTCATGTAGGTACACTGATGTCTTCAAATTAAAGTGTGGACCGATAGTTTGTCCGTTATAACCACAGCTGAAGGCATGTGAACTTGTTTGCTACCTTTAACTTCTTTTGTCTGGTGGTAACAGGGGAAAAATATCTTGGTGGTATTCATCACATTTGATTTTATTAGGACACTTTGAGGACTCAGAAATAACAAACTCTATATAGGAGATTTAAAGCTATGGTGGCTGAGCAGTATCTGCTCTTGAAATGGGTACCACTTGCTAAAAATAAAGTCCTTTTGGTGTACATCAAAGTAACTTCCACCTTTGAGAGGATCTGGATGAGTAATGCATCTTGAAGAATGGTCAGGGATTTCTTTTGCTTATGTTTCTTCCAGATTTTAACTCCCTGGAATTGCTTCTTTTACTGTGATTATTCTAACATGGTTTATGGACTTGTTGTCTTGCCTTGCCAGTGTGTTCTGATGAGTCTTCTGGGGAAGCACCAGTTAACTCAGAGCACGAAATTCTGCATCTTTATTTTTAGAACCACAATGCTTCCCAGAGAAACCCTTGGGTTTAGTTGTCATTGGGGAGGGTGTGTCTGGTGTAACGTTACAGTCCCTGTTGTCCCTCTGACAACTTTAATTTTCAGTGTCTAGCTACATGCTACCTAGGGGGGAAGCTTATGATCAAGGCCAAGCTAGCTGTTAGCTTTTGGGTTCTAGTTGTCTGTGACACTAAAATTTTACATAGCTCATATTTTATGAGTTAGGCTTTGTAATTGTATCTTGAATGTTTAGGCAAAATGCTAAAGCAATATAAGCCCTCATTGTGTGGCCTTCCTACTGGTGTTTTGAAAGAAAAGGTACTGAGTTGTCATTCTTTGCACTAGATGAGCACAGAGTACAAATAAAATGTTAAATGGGTTTTTCTTTGGTTTTGGTAGGTTATCTCCCCTGGAAATTCAAGTAGCATTTGGGAAGGAACCTTTCAGAGGTAGAAAGAAGTGTTTAAAAAGTTCACTTCTGCATTCACAAGAAGCACTTTTAAATACTACACCACAGCATTCTAGTTTTTGTGTCTCTTTCAAGATCAGCCATTCACAGATTCTGTCCCATTATGACAGATAACCTTGTACTCAGAAGATCATGTTCTGTTTTCAAGATAGACCTTAATCTGAAAACACCCTCATGATGTTTAAAAATATTAAGCCTCTTTTATAGAATAGTATTGATATCTCCTCCACCCCAACAACCAAAACCAGGGAGTATCAGTTGATCAAATATGCCCAGCAAAATCTTAGAAGTCAAAAATAGCAAAATGCAATTACAGGCTAATTGATTAATGTAATTACATGTATATTTGACTGAAACTGGGTTCTGCAACATTACCAATTTAATTACAAAATGCATTATGATTGTAAACCTAGCAAAAAATGTTTTGCTGATAAATGCAGTTGCTATTTCACATCCCATTTTCTACAAAACCTAGTTTTACTAGCTAGTGTCTGAACAAGTGAAATACTGTCACTTGCATCAAATGCAGCTTCCTCTGGAAACTTCAGCACATGGCAAAATTGCTTATGAAACTTAAGTAACTTTAATTCTTATGGCTTTAGACTCTTGCATACAAATTAGGTTTTAAACATCTTGTTGTCTGCTAGCTAGTGTAGTTTCTTTCTTGGATATCGTTTGGGAATGTTGAATCAATTTAGGAGGAAGCATTTCTGTGTAGTTTGTCTCTGCACTCTTCCTCCTTCTACTACTGATTTTAGTTCCCTTTCTTTCACCAGTGCAGTGGTAGGAGTTTCAGTGTATGTTGAGCTGCTGACCCTGCCTTAGTAATCTTTTTTTAAAGCTGTTTCTAAGCTCTTTTCTTGGCTTAAGTGAAATTCTTGACTTGGAACTTAAATTTCACCAGGAGCAGCAACAGCATGTTGGCAGGGCTGAAACCTTTGTGTGTAAGGAGAGGGCTGCATGCAGTGAATATAGAAGAATAGTTATCGGGCTATATTGGTCCTGTCTTGTGCTTTGGGGAGTGGGCAGTGCACTTCAAAAGAGTAAATGCTTTGGACCACAACAGTTGCTTAAAGAACTGTTGGGGAGAGGGGTTCATTGATGGGGCATTTGGATTTTTAGGAGGAGTCTTAGATGCAGCTGGAATGACTGTTCTGTGGACTGCTGACAGTGGTCAAGGGATGCTGCTTTTGTCCTCCTGTCTGCTCAGTGATCAGACTAGTAGGGTGACTTTCCTCCTGTAAGTGGTTAAGCATTGTTTCCTGGGAAAAACACTAGTGAAATCATCTAAAGTGAGCATTTAGATAACAGTATTATCCTGCATAGATGGGTATTCTTCATGTACTGTGTAACTAATTGATTTGGGAGTAAATTAAGGTAACTGATAGCATAGGAGGGTGTGTTTTATTTTAAGAAAGCCATGCTATTTCAGTGTTACTCCAAAAAAAATTGTCCACATAAATAAACCAAATGTTTAATCTGTTCCAGCTTCTTCATTCTTCCACTTCTCTACATAAGACAATTGTTGTGCTGGAGTCTGGTTGAAAGGCCAGGTAATAGCTTGTCTCCTCTGAGGTTTTAAATGTGAAGGCTGACAAGAAGAAACCTTATTTCCTAATGCCCAAACTATTTCAGTTTTGCGTGTCTGGTTTAGTTTGCACTCTGTGTACAGGGGTTTTATTTCTGTTTTCTCCTAGCATGTGTGTGTTGGGGGCTTTGAGCTTTGAGTTGCAGGAAGGTTGAGCATTCCTTCTGATGCTGGTACCAGCCCACTTCGTCTCGAGTGGTTTTTGCTAGGGAGAGTCTCCCCCACTGCCCAAGTGATAGAATGGGAAATGGTTGTGTGAAGAATGGCAGGAGTCCCTATCCATAGCTTGAAAAGGCCTGGAAAAGATCCTGTTTGCTCCATCCCCTAAATAAGGTATGGTACAATCAAGTCACCTCAAGTCAGGGCTGTTCTGGTGCAGCCTGGTTTGTTGGCTCCTGTTGCACAGGCACTACAAAGAATTGCTGGGCCTGATCCATGTGCTTTTTGGATGCAAACAAGAAACAAGTGGTGACAGGCAGTGGAAGCTAATCCGTGTGGTATGTGTATGGCAGAGCATGAATGCAGAGGACTGTTGCACTGGCCATCTTTCTAGCATTAATATTAGTTAGAATAGCTGTCAGGAAAGGTCACAGTCTTGCTGATCCAATGTGAAAGCTACACAATCTTGTTAGCAGACTGTACCACCCAAAAGAGGATTAAGTAGCAATAATAGTCCATAGTGTATCATTTTATTGCTCTCCAAAGGAGGCTGATTTATTTTCAGGTGTATGAATGACAAACTACAAAACTTGAGTTAACTTATTTCCTTAATAAAATGTACACTTCATGTCATACTTCAAATGTGCTCTTCTGAATAACCTCCTAATGATCTACAAGCTTACCCTGACTTAAGAAGATTAAGGAATTAATGTCAAATTACAGACATAACTGCAAATAGTATTTACAGTGTTCAAGCAGGCAGGAGAGGTAGACAGTTGACAAACATGAAATGTATTTTTAACAATGTGCTTTATTAAAGGAAGGATCACAACTGCTGCAAGAGCTTCAGGTTAGTATGTTGTGAGTGTAGGGGGGAAAGATGGCCCTGGCCAGCGATGCTGTCGCTCTGTTTTGTGAAGGTTTGGTTAAGGATACAGGCAGATCTGTCAGCTCAGTAGCTGATGGTGTCAGTTTAGTTCTGCATCAGTTTCTGATACGTCAGCAAAGCCTAGAAAGCCAACAGCTCCATGGCTGGAGTGTACGTGTGCAGCGGGCTCGTCTTGGTGTGAGGTCATAAAATGCCTAAGAAGATTGTCTGTGTTATGTAATACTAATGGAATTATGGTTGGATAAACACATTAATATAAAGGAGGGAGGAAAATGCCCAGGCTTCAGCTGTGGGAGGTATAAATGCTGCTGCTGAAAGCCATGGCATAATTTCTGAGTATGTTTTTCAATTCAGTGTGACAGGTTTAAAAATAACGTGTAATAAGTTTTCATTTTCCTAGGTGTAAATGGCTTACCTTAATCTTTCTATTTTGGTCAAGTGAAAGGGAAATGAGGTCTGAGGAAGTGCTCTTTAGCAAAAGATGAGAAAGCTCCCAAGATGACTTATCTGTCAGTTGAATTGCAGGTAATATGTTTTTATATGCTCAGCAGTTGGCTCGCTTTCAGAACTGGAACAGTCGTTCTGCAGAAAGGATGGGCTGTGGGAGAGCACTGCTGGACTGCAGACCCTTTGTCAAAAGGAAACCTGTGTTGAGAGAGGTAGTGAAGATTTGTAGTTATGAAAAAGGCTCTTCTCTTTCACTAGATGCTGCTTTTAGCCATCGTTCTCAATTATTTGTTGATTTTGATGTTCAGAGGTAAACACATATAAAGGTTAAAACTCCAGATAGCTTCTTGCCCTGACAAGTGTTACAAAACTGCAAACTTTGAGTGTAAAAGTGGAGAGCTGTGAACAGGAAGCCTGGTAGATGTGTTAGCTGGGTCTGACACTTGATGCAGACCTTAAAAGCTGTGACTCTGCAGCTTTTTGTGGCTGAAAACCCAGTATGTTGCAAATGGTATTGTTAATCTAGCAAGGTTTTACATAGTTTGGCACTTACTTCCATCAGGATATTGCTAATGGTTATGTTCAGGCAGGACAAGGGGGAATGGATTAAAACTAAAGGAAGGAAGGTTTAGATTAGATATTAGGGGGAAGTTTTTTACAGAGAGTGGTGAGGGGCTGGAACAGGCTGCCCAGAGAGGGGGTGGGTGCCCCATCCTTGGGGGTGTTCAGGGCCAGGTTGGATGGGGCCCTGGGCAACCTTGTGTAGCTCCAGGCCTGGAGGTTGGTGGCCCTGCCTGTGGCAGGGGGGTTGGAGCTCTGTGATCTTTGGGGTCCCTTCCAACCCAGACCAGTCTGTGATTCTATGATTCAGACTGATTCTGAGGCTTGGGAACCTAATGGTAACCAGTGTACAGGAACTACTCTTACCCTCTCTTGTGGTCACTCACACAGATGCAGGTTTCTGTTTGTAAAAAGGTACATTGGTGGCTGCTATTTTGGTGTATTGATCAAAACCCAGAAAACAAATCACACGTAGACTTTTCAAGGCAGACACAGCTTATCTCTACATGACATAGAACGTGCTAGGATTTCTGGGTGAGGTGTGTTGCAGGGTGAGTAGCCTGGCTGGGTTTTCTGGTAGGAAATTGCTGTTGTGGCTGTGAAGTTCAGTTTTTGCTGTGTATTTCTTAAGCAATTTCAGGAGCAGCTGTTTGTTTTGAACTTCTTTTTTTAACAAATACCTCTGGTAGGTGATTTGTGATGGAAGCTCATTGTGTCTGGTCAGGAGGCTGCCTGATTGGGTGGCAAAAAGTCTGCTCCCTTTTTCCTTCCTAAACCTTTCTTTTTCTAGCAATGATTTAATGTAGTGCAGAAAGAAATGATTTTACTTCTGTCTCTTTGGCTTTGTTGAGCTTGTTTAAAAAGAAAAACACTTGGTTTAACTCTTCATTTCTCCTATGATTTACCTCAAAGGAAATTGTTTGAAGATAGCCCTAAATTCTTATGGCCCATGGAGCTGTTAAAGTTACTGCCTGTGTCCAGAAGCAGGGTCCTCAAGATCTTTTTGAATCCCCTTAGATGAAGGATGAATATCCTCTTCAAGGAAGATTAAGAGGGATAATCATAGCTTTTCTGAAACAGAAGATAGGTCTCCAGCATGAGATGTGAATAAAGCTCAAGAGCATGACCTTGTATGTTTACCTGCTTTTCTGTGGTGGAAAACCTGGCCCTCAGACTGGAGAATGAAAATGGGGTGGGTGGTGGTGAGGGAAACACCTTCTGACTTGGTGAGGACCCCTCTGGGTTGCCTTCACAGCTTGCTAGAAATTGCTTGTGTTGTATAATTTGTTTGCTCTTGGTCATCAACCTGCTTAATTTGGAGGATTAAAACAAAAAGACTCTGTGCTCTCTGCACAGCTCCATTTTTTCAGAGTTGTCTTGTGCCTGGTTCAGCTCATAATCAATGAGTGTGAATTTATTGATGTATTTCCACAGGACAGTAACTTATCCTCATTTGAGGTTGAAATAGATCTTTTAATAGTTTGATAACTTAGTGGATTGTAATTAACTGAAATGCTATGCTTTAATATCTTTCACCTTAAACAATAACGACTGAGGGGGACTCTTGCACATCACTGATGTTCAAACAGGTCAGGAATGTGATCCATAGTCAGCCTGATAAAGAAAAGAAACAAAAACCTGAGTAGCAGCAGGTTCCTCATTCACTTCAGTAGAAAGCTGCACAGTAAATGAAAACAAAGCTTGGTCTTTATTCACCATGAACTAGTTAACTCTTCTTCAAAGAGACAGAGAAGTAGCAGGTGTTGTAAAACAGCGTTGTACTTTAATGGGAGGTGGTGTCTGACTCTGCTGTCAGCCCATTGATGGGACAGATTTCAGGGGATTTTTTTCCCTGCTGACTTGTTAATGTTCTCCTGAACACTTCCATAGCTGTAGTCATGTCACAAGGGAGACTGCTGGAGTAGCCAGCAGTATGGAACCAGTAACGAGAGAATCTATTTCTTGCTATTAACATATCCTTATCACTGGAATAGTAACATGTGGATTCGACTTCTGTCTGAAGAAAGAACCATTTTGATGTGGACACGTGTATTACTTGATGAGATCAAAGTATTTAAGGCCACTCAAGTCTTTTAAGGAGTTGCCTGATATCCAGAAGGAAAAACATTTGGGAGTTTATGCAGAGTCTGTTCATGCATACTGCCTTTCAGTAGGGTTCAGATGTAGGGAAAAAGAGCTCAAGATGCTGATGTCCCTGAGGTTTTAGATAACCTCACCTTATGTTAGGTGGCATAGTCGTCTTTGAATTGTTATGGGCTTTTGGAGGTCAAAATTAGTAGGTTATGTCAGCCTTTAAGGCTTATAAAGATGGAAGGACCTGAATCTTTGTGATGAGAACTAAGTCCTAAAACCAGTTGCATTGTCTAGGATTGGTTTCTATGTAATGCAATTCCAAGAGTTAAAACACTTCAAATTGTTAATGAAACTTGTACAGAAAGGAGTATGTGTCTGGCCCTGTTCCTCAGCAGAACAATGTTTTATTTCAAAAACATAAATAGTTTGTACCTGTCAGTAGAAAAGATGATGGATCTTTCTGCCCAACAAGAAGGATTGTTTTATATAAGCTATAGAAATGCAGATAATTAACAGGCATGTGACACAAAAAGCTCAAGAATATTTTTAGCAAGCATGTTGGTGTGTTTTAATTAGCTGACTGCATAATTTATCCACACATCCACAGCCTAGAATGTAGGTGACGTTTCTGTTGTGGCAAGGTGCAGTGTTCCCACAACACTGGGGCAGCACATAGAGGTGTGAACTTCAACATTGGAAGAATCAAGCCTTTCCTGCTCTGCGACAGGTTCTTAAAGGCAAAAATTGGTTTGTGGCTAGAATGCAGTTCTGGTTTAGCTTTGCTGTTATTTCCCACCCTCTCTTCAATTTTTATGGGTAGGAAAATCCATCAGGAGTGAAATGAGTTGCAAGCCTTGTCTAAGAAGGAAACTCATCCCAACACTGGAAATGAGCAGAAGGAAAGGTGCAAGTGTATGTGCATGCTGAATGAGAGACTCTGCTGCATGGTGTCTGTTGCTGTTCGTTGATATTTCAAAATCCTGGAACTCTTAATAGTTGTTCTAGGAAAACTGTAAAATTTTACAGGTATAGCATTGTTCCTGTGGACGTTGTACTCTTCAAGCTGTCCTGCACGTTGTAAAAGCAACACCCCTTTGTAGCTCAGAGGAAGCCAAGCTGTGTGCTATCACAGGGTTATTGACAACTTGCTTAATTCTCTTGATAGTTGTTCAAAGTGGCAAATGTTTTTTGTGCAGTGAGACATCACTTGTGGTATTTCACTTGCCCTCTTCCCAGCTGGGACTGGAGTTGGTGTGTGTGTGTCTGTGTAATAAGACATTTATAGATACAACATCATGTGTGTGAGCTATGAGCCAGTGGTGTGCACTGGTAGCTAAGAGGGCTGATGGGATCCTGGGGTGCATCAGGAGGAGTGTGTCCAGCAGGTCTAAGGAGGGGATCCTCCCCCTCTGCTCTGCCCTGGTCAGGCCCTACCTGGAGTGTGGTGTCCAGTGCTGGGCTCCCTGGGATCAAACAGACAGGGATCTCCTGGAGAGAGTCCAGAGGAGCTACGGAGATGCTGAAGGGCCTGGAGCATCTCCCCTGTGAGGACAGGCTGAGTGAGCTGGGGCTGATCAGCCTGGAGAGAAGAAGACTCAGGGGGGACCTTATTAATGTCTATAAATATCTGAAGGATGGGATGCAGGGGGAATTGGCCAGCCCCTTTCCGGTGTCTGTGGGGACAGGACAAGGGGCAATGGCTGTAAACTGGAGCATAGGAAGTTCTGCACCAACCTGGGGCAGAACTTTTCCCCAGTGAGGGAGCCCTGGGACAGGCTGCCCAGGGGGTGTGGAGTCTCCATCTCTGGAGAGAGATTCCAGCCCCGTCTGGACACCACCCTGTGCAATATGAGCTGGGGAGCTGCTTTGGCAGGGGGTTGGACCCCATGAGCTCTCGAGGTCCCTTCCAACCCCTGGGATTCTGTGATTCTCTCTGTGTGTGTATATGCGTTATGGAAATTTATAACAGAATCCTTTTACCCCCGACGCCCTTGTGTTCACCGGTAGACAAGGGGTCTGTTCCAGCCCGTGTGTAACATCCAGCCGGTTGTCAGATGCCATGAAGGGAACGGGGCATCCGCCTGTGGTGTCACTAACCCGGAGGTGGCTCCAGAGGGCGCTCTAAGCCAGCAGAGCGTCACCGGCCCGTTCCCCTACATGCGCAGGTGACGTGTGGCTGCAGGAAGGCAGTACAAGTTGCTACGCATCCCTCCTGCCCCTTCCCAGCAGCCACACGGGCTCTCGGTGTATGGGAAACATGCTTACTGGTTTGGCATGGGGAGTTCCTCTGGTAAACGTGGCTTAATCATGTAGCTCCGGGGGTTTTCTTCCCAAGGCTTCCAAAACACGGGGCGCTCTGACATCCTACCTCGTGTTTTCCTGCCAGCTTAAATGATTTGGATGTTTGAAGTGTGTTTTCAGGCTTTTATAGAGCATAAATAAAAGGATGAATGGTTCAGATTTGATGGGGTATTCTACCTTTCTTGGATAAGATGTAAAATGCTGCCTTTTTACCTCAATACAGGCAGAGAAAGCAACAGTGTCTTGACCTGCTGTGAGTTTTAATATTCCTGTCTAGCAGCTAGTAAGAACTGGTAGTAAAACATGTCATAACCTCCAGATTCCATGTGGAGGTTTCACATGGGGTGTGTTCTCTCCTGATCTTTTTCCAAATAATTAAGTTAGAGTCTCCTAGTTAGAGACTGTCAAGCCTCAAAGTGCTAATGGTTCCTCGCTGCTTAGTGTTGGGCTGCAGCATAGAGGAGTCGATTCCATATCAAACTCCTCTGTTTCAGCAGTTGTGGTGGTGGGATGTATATCCATGGACCAGCTTGATGTGACTAAGGCAGAGGAGCAGAAGTGCCAGTAGTATCTTGGGCAGAGTCTAGGTATTGCTTTTCTCAGTTGTGCCTCTTTCTGTTAGAGTAACTTCCTAAATTAAAAGCTGAACTCCTTTTACCAAATGTTTTAAAACCCAAAAGCACAGCCTAGCCTTAGCAATAACTGCATAAATATAGGACAGGCTTCTGGGTCACTTAACTTGGGTAGCTGTTCAGTAGGTTTTTCTTTTGAAGTTCCATGAGAACGGATTCCCTAATGACATTGAAAAGTCCTGCAGTTGTTTAAGATCTTACCTAAAGCTGTACTTCAAGTTCTTAGTCAGAGAACATTTACCATCTGCATGTGTAGTGTCTGCTCAGATTTTTTTCTGCTCCATAACTAGAATGATGTATTTCTTAAATACAGCTTAAAAAAAAAGCTCATCTTGACTGCTGGGAGTGTGTGGTCATTCTGGGACATGCAAGACTAAGCAGTACGATTGTTCAGGTTCTCCTCTTGTTGCACTCTGCCTTTTCCTCTGGAAAAGTATAACCTTCCCCCTGAATATGTGATCAGGTAATACAAAACTTGTAATTTTTACCTCTGACTGGAGTGGTTATGAGGATAATAGTCGTTCCAGCTTGATGGAGATTAAAACTTGTCTCCTGTGTCAGTTATTAAATGTGGGAATATCTGCAGGCTGTGGAATAAAATATTTGATTTACAGTGCAACTCTGTGCAAGGCTATAATGCAGAAACTCTATAGATTTGTTGGGTGTAAGAGCTTCATTTAAGAGGAGAAGCAGCAGCCTACTAAACCATTTCTGGTTGTGATTTCATAGCCCAATGTGGTGATTTGTGTGGTATAATGATGGTAATTCAGAGCTGGAAGATGAGTTGCCTGTAATTTTGAGCCTTTCTCAGTGTTGCAGCTTCTTATCAGCAGAGTTAACAAGAGCTGAACTTTCTGTAATACATGGAGTTTTCCTCCTTTCTCAAGTTAAAGGTTAAAGTTATTACAAGCATGTCTGTTAGCTTTTGTTAGCATTGAGGGGTGCTTTGGACACTTGCACATTATTGCTGTGGACATATTTTCCTACTTAACGTGGTGAGCAGTTGTTTAATTGGAAAAGCTGTTACTTCTCCTGATCCTGGCTATAGTGAAAATCAATGTCTTCTCTGCAGCCTGAACTTAATAGGAATCAAACTCATTGAAGGATGAAAATGGCTTCATCAACAGAGAACCATTTTAAAGGTTATTTAAAAAAAAACAAACCAAAACAAACCACACCCCCACCCCCACACCCCCCACCTCCC
>VZTU01001946.1:119920-143234 GCA_013400835.1 Zapornia atra | reverse complement strand
TTTTAGTATTTTTCACACCTGCAACATGAAATAACAGCTATAAGATATGCAAGAGTCTGCTCTGAGGCAAGACTTTGTGCTTGGAAGATGATTCCTGATTTAATTTTGAAAGGGAATGCTGTGTCCACAGCCCGTTTCATTATACTGCTATGTTCACTCTTTATTCTCTACAGAGAGTTTGTCCCTTACCACCATCCGTTTGAGGAATGGAGGGCTGTAGGAGCTGCATCCATTTCTAAGACTCACTAGTGAGGGCAGCAGTAATGAGGGCTGGTAGAAACAGCTGGACAAAATGGCCAAGATTTAGCAATTTAATAGATTTTATAGTATTTAAAAAAAAAAAAAAAAGAAATAATGTGGCATTTAAGAGCTCTGGCTCTTGGCAATTTGTGAAAGTGCGAGGTGATTATAGCTCTGTTATGGCAGAGGTCTTCCCCTCTCAGTACTCCCAGGTTACCATTCAGCGCTTTCACATACCTGCAGCGCTGCGCAAATTACCATCCTTTGCTAGGAAATCCCTTTCATTTGCATCAAATTAGGTCATTGCCCAGTTGCCTTTTCCACAAGCACAGGAAAATGCACAGATGCTGAGGAAGGGAGAGAGAGAGAGAGAGAGAGAAAGGACGCTTGCCATTTCCCAAAGAAGCAGAGGCAGGTAAGTAGAACTTCTGAGATGAAGCATGAAACAATCCTGCTCTGCTACTTGTAACATGCTTTCTTATGCCCACTGATCTACCCTGCTGCTCAAAAGATAACCCCACTCAATGTAAGCGTAACCACAGAACAAAAGGCAACAAAATACATACAGCTGCACACTAAAAATGGCAGGCAGAGCAAACGGAGCTGTAATTAAAGCACAGCGTAGCCTCACGAGGGTGGCTTCGGACGTTAATATGGGCAGGAGAGCAGCTATGGCCCAGGCTGCCTGCTGAAGCCCTGAGTGTTGAGGCAGCATCGGAGGCCGGAACACAGGGCTCCCGAGTAACACTTAGCTCCTAATCCTGCCAAAGTGCTTTTCAAACGTGAAGTTTATCTCACAGCACCGTAGGGAGTTAAGTGTCCGGCAGCATAGGGAGGTAAGTGTTATCTCCCCTTGCCTGAAGTCAAAACGCTTTGCATAGGCCCACATGGATTCACCAGGGCAGGGACAGAGAATAGAGAAATAGATTAATTTTTTGCACTATCCCAATTGCTGTCTATTGAAAACATCCCAACCTGCAGAACCCACGTCTTTCCTCAAAAACTGAATGGCAAAATTTTCCCTGAATGCCATGAATGCCAGACAGTGCGTTAAATGCGGCCTTTTCACTCCAATGCTGAGGAACATCCAGCATTTAAGGACTGTTTTATTGCCAGTCAGGGCTTGTTGCCTACTATGGCTTCAACCATGCTTTCCATCTCAGACTGTAAAACTGGATTCATGTATCTAACCAAAACTGGCAGTGGCACAAGTGAGTTTTACAAATCAGAAAACCCATTTTCCAGCTATTCTTGCCAAGCAGCAAAGAAAGTCCCCCAGCAGCCAAATAGCTGCTTATGTCACCAGCCTCGGTTAACTGAGGCTGGGCATACATATTATTACCTTTAACCATTTAATTAATGTTTATAAGAATCTCCTACAGGTTCTTAATGCTCTGTGTTGCACTTGAGTTGCCCTTCATAGATGAAACTCTAAAAGAACAAACTCCATACCCATTTTGGACAGTGGGGGCCTGTCAAGCATAAAAACCCCTGTATTACAGTTTCTTATGCTTTTAATGTAGCTCCTGTTTCACAAGTGCCTCCCTCAAGCTGTTAAACAGCAGCTGTTTTCTTACAGGCACCACAGCAGTAAAGGGACTTGGAAACGCATCACAGGAAGGTGAGATGACCTTGGGTGGCTTCTTCCATGCCAAGGAGGATGACATGGAGGAATGTGTTATGGAGGGGGAGTATGAGGTATCATCTCAGATCTCTCAGATAATAAGGCTGCAAGAAATGTAACTTGCCAACATGAAATCTTAAGCTTTCGGACAGATGTTTGCCTAGTAAAACACGAAGATTTGTTGACTTTCAGTTCAGTTTAGAGTTGGTGAGGTCTTCTTCACACAAGCTGGAGGACCTGCTGGAATGAACGCATTCCCCAGCCCAGCAGCTGTAGCTGAAGCAGAAAAAAAAATCTCTTGGAAAAGCCTTTCATTTGGATTTTTAAGTTTCTTATGAAGGAGAAGCAATCTTTGGCAAACTGTCCAGGGGTTTTTTTCCTTCTTGGTTTAAAAGACTGATTGGGACAACTCTGGGAAGCTTGTGTCATCCTTTAAACTTGTTTTTCCACACTGCATCGTCCTTCTCACTTATTACTATAATGGCATTTTCATAAACACTGCATTTCTTTCTGCATATTTTCAGCCTGTAAATACCTGTGCTGCACGGGCTAAGCAGCTGTCACAAATGACAGGACCGCAGCTGAAGGCAGCAGCGATAACGTCAGGCTCAGCACACAGAGCCCTATTTTTAATTTTTTGCTTTGTTGAGAGGGGAGGGGGTTTCCTGTGAGTATAATGAAGTGCTGGTTGGCAGCGTGCTGCAAATAATTCCTCATGCAAATTTTACCCGAGGTTGTGCTTAAGGTTCTCTTACAGGCTTGAATGGAGGAAATAAAGCCATTCATACAGAGACAAGAGTCCATTTTAAAAGAAAAAAAAAAAAAAGAAAAAAGAAAAAAAAAGTTTTATGTCATCTCTATGACAAAATAATTTTCACCAGCGAAACAGGCAGATGAAAATAACATACCAATGGCTCTTTGTACAGAACCTATAGGAATCTGTTGGAACCTACAACTACCTGAAGGGAGGTTGTAGAGTGTTGGGCGATGGTCTCTTCAGCCAGCTGACAGGAGACAGGACAAGGGGAAATGGCACAAAGCTGTGCCAGGGCAGGCTCAGATTAGATATTAGAAAAAAAAATTTCACTGAAAGAGTTGTCAGGGCCTGGATCAGGCTGCCCAGGGAGGGGGCTGAGGTGTGTTTAAAAGACGGGTAGATGAGGTATTTTGGGATATGGTTTAGCACAGGACAGGAACGGTTGGACTTGAGGATCTTAAAGGTCTTTTCCAACCTTGTGATTCTGTGATTCTTGTGATTCTGTGACCCACACCATAGCCATCAGTGTGCACAGGGTGGGGTTCCTGAGCAGCAGCTGCTGAGACCCTCAGCTTTCACCCTGCTCCCCTACCACAGGAGAGCAAAATCTCTGTCGTTTACCATAGCACAGCAGTGAGATCTTCACATCTTCAAAGCCCCGCAGCAAGCTTCCCAAGACCTTACTGTGCCATTCAAGAAACAGAGGGAAACAATCATGTTTCATTTCATCATTGCATCTTTCTGATAAATGCAATGAGGAGTCAGTAATTCATTATTTACTCCAAAAGTGGATGAAAATGTGGCTACCTCTGAAATGAAAACAAAGCTTTTAAGCTAATCTCAGTAATAAACAGTCCAGTAATTTCTTTCAGGTCTGAAAATATATGTGCTGTAGCAAAAAAAAATAAAATTATAAAAGTTAATTAGCTCAACACAGTTAATTGATGTGTTCTGTGGCATCTGTAGGATTTAAATTCTGTAATTTAAGTAATAAATTAAATAAAATTAAGAAATATATTTAAATTCTTAATCCCATCAAACATGCACTGCATTTTAAACATCAGGGAGCTGAAAATTCATAGTAGACATTTAATGAATAATCAGACCTGTAATATATAATTTATCGTAGCCACAGAAAAAGCCTGGGAAAAACCAAGCCTGACAAGTTAATTAAATAAGTCTGAATTTACTGGATGGTAAGAATATTTGCCAGTGTTTATGTATTAGGTTTGGGTTTGGGTTTTTTTTTGCATTAAAAACTATTCTGGTATATAGGAAAAAAAAAAAGACAAGTAAGAAAATCTACAGCATATGGAATCAGAAATCTTGGCCAAAAAAATTAAATTTAAATATTTAATGCCTACAGGATGCAATTCTTCATGCTTTTTATACAAAATTTCCTTCTCAGAAAACTCAGGCAATATTTAAAGGCATATTTTCATAAATGGCTTGGCCTTACAACCCTGCGACCCGATGAGTCACTCCAGATCATGCTAAAGCTTACTCACGAGGAAGAATGTAATTTTTGGATCCTCAGCTTCTGACCTTACAAAGTATGATGCAAACTCTCCTACTCGGAGTGAGAAAACTAAGCGCAGGATCAGGGCACTGGAATCTCTTGCTGGAAGAAACGGAGCTCTTGTGCTCCTGCCCGGGTTACTCTCGCTCCGCGCTGACCACCACCTCCATCCACAGGAGGAGCTGCCCAAGAAGATCAAGTGTTTGCAAGAGCCATCTCCTAAACGACCTAGTCTAGCCAGTGCTGAGAGATAAACTGGTGGGTGACCAACTAAGGTGTTCTTTTTCAGAGGGCTGGCATTGCCAGTGACTGCCTTGCAAACACTGAAATCCTTGCCTTCACAAAGATCATTACATGTTTAAGTCTCTCTCTCCTTCCCTCCCTCCCTCCATACACACAGACACACATGGACGCACCCAGACATACCATATATACATATACCTATGGGTGTATGCATGTGCATTTATATATAGATATTAAAGGTGGGTTTGTTTGCTCTCTCCTTTTTTAGGCTTCAGGAAGCCTATGGTTTCAGATACTTCTATGATGGCTCTCACCATTTATACTTAAAAATATCTAAAGGGCAAATTAAGAATATGGGACCAGACTTTTTTCAGAGGTGCCCAGAGACAGGGCAAGGGAGGGGAATGGGCACAAAATGGAACAGAGGAAGTTCCATCTCAACATGAGGAAGAACTTCTGCACTCTGAGGGTAAAAAAACACTGGCACAGGCTGCCCAGAAAGGTTGTGGGGTCTCGTCTGGAGATATTCAAAACCTGGCTGGACATGATCCTGGGAACCCTGCTCTAGGTGATCCTGCTCTGGTAGGGGGCTTGGTCTAGATGATCTCCAGAGGTACCTTCCAACCCTTACTGTTCAGTGATTCTGCAATTCTGTAACATCATCCTTTGACAGGATGAGAAGAACAAGAATCTCATAAAATCCCATGACTCAGGAAGCTGAGGTTCAAGATAAACCCTTGTCACTCATAAGGAACCTGTGAGCATTAGCAATGACTGAATCAAGCCCACAGCACAAGTTAGCAATGCTTACAGGGTTCTTCATTTTGAACTATTCTATTTTAGAGGTGTATTGTTGGTCCTACAGAAGAGCAACTAATAACAAACTTGGTATTTCTGTGACAGTAAGATACTGTCACAATTTAAATATTATTGATCGTTCAGAGTGATAATTGACTACCAATTAATTCACCAAAAATTGTATTTTGGTGCAACTGCTGGTGCAGGTTTGACCCCTGGCTGGTGCCTTGTTGCCATACAGCAAAAGGTATGTCTTGTAAGAATTGTCCCAAGTCAATCTCCTGACACCAGAGCACTGCATCAATCTCCTGATGCCAGAGCACCACATCTCTAGTAGAACTGTGTGGCCATGAAACCTCCCTGCAGCTGTTGTCTTTGCAGTGGACTCTGTCCAGATCCTCTCTCCCAGCACGGAGAACATAACAGAAGATATACTGCAGCCTGGGACACTCTATTCCGTAGATAATTTTTCTGCTGGGATCAAAGCTGACAGAGAATTCCAATTCCTTTTGTGCTCCTTCCTTGTAATCGCTCCCTGACTGCAGATGAGGCCTCGTCCTACTGTTTTGGAGGACAATCTACGATGCTGGGGAGATGAGTGGTTACTTCCTCTGCGCACACACAGGCTCCCAAGGCAGAGCGTTTACTCCCCTAACAACCAGGGGCTGCGTTAGTAACAAAAGCAAGTGCCGAGCCTGGAACGGGAGGTTAATCATCCTGCTGGTAAGTCAGCAGTTTTAGTCATGGTGTAAAATCTCCCGTGACAGCATTCCTTTCTGAAACCCGATCCCAGGGAGAACAGCTTACAGACCTGAAGAGATGCCAAGCAATGATATACAGCCTTGGCCTTCCTGAAATGTATTCCTCCCCAGCATCTGTAAGCTGTCAAGTCATCCGTCTAGTCCTCACGTATGTGTAATACATCCTTGAGCCATGACTTTTCTCCTGTGGTTCAAAGCTGTGTTTTCCTGTGGCTCTGAGTGCTTTAACCACGTGCAATGTTGGGATACAGGTCCAAACAAAATAATTTTAGATCGGCTTCCCTGGTTTTAGAGGATAGTTTATGTCCTGCTTGACTGAGTGAACAGAAACATTGGGGAATTGCCCACAACAAATTTCTTGTAAGCTGGAAGTCTGAATGGTACATCTAAATCTAGGCCATCACATGATTACGAGCGCAATCAGGACCATACATCTGAAAGATTCCTTCAGCAGTTTCCAGGAAGTTTGGATCTGTCACAAGAATTGCAAAATTTTTTTAAACTGAGCACTCTCTCTGCTCAAACATGTTATTACATACAGCAGGACTGTCGCTAGCTAAATCCCAGAATCCCAGAAGAGTAGGGGTTGGAAAGGACCTCTGGAGATCATCTAGTCCAACCCCCCTGCCAGAGCAGGATCACCTAGAGCAGGCTGCACAGGACAGTATATAAATAAATCAATAAACCTTTAATGATTGGGGGTGGGGCGTGTTCTTCCAGATTTTGGAACCAGGGGCAGGGGAAGGAGTGAAAGAGATGACTTCTCCTTGGCAATTTAGGCATACAGGCTTTTACAAGCACTAATCTGATTCCCAAAGAAATTGTAGCCTAAATCATAGGTCAACTAAAGTAAATGAAATAATTTTCATCAGAGATTCTGGTGCTGAAATGTTCGATCTGTTTAGAGTTTGGGATGGATGTACCATGTTTAGGACTTTTAGCCAATGTCTGAAATTAATGTGTGTTTTTCACATTTGAGCTGTCCTGCCACAAATCCAATCTCATCATTGCAATCACAAGTGGCGCAGAGAGCAAAGCAGCACTCAGAAACAGAAAGCAGCTCTTCTGCACGGGGGCTGCCTGCATATAGGAAAGGTGTGACTGTCTCCAGGTACCTTATTTGATGCATAAAGTTGGACAGAAATGTAACTAATCATGTGACTTTATCAAATGTTTCAGATAGATCTCTTAGAGTGGCACTACTTACAGTGGCACCCTGAAGTGCCAGCCGGAGGCGCTGCTGCTAGCAAGGAATATTTGTGGTTCATGGTTCCATCTTTTACAATCTGGTTACCAAAACCAGTACTGAATCGGCTGTGGTTTCCCACAGTTGTTGATCCTAGAATCTAGATGTAAGGCATACCTTTAATTACTGATATAATTATTGCCACCAATGTATGGGTTACATTGTAGAATCCCATGAACCACATAATCACCTACAGGTAGCATTCATGTCATTATCCCTGTATCACAGGCACAAAACCACATGCTCTTTAATGAAGAAGTCTTCAGTGTCATTTCTGCACACTACTCTCCAGAAATTCTCCTGGAAATACCCTTCAAGATTTAAAGAGGCATAACTTTTATTTCCTGGCTTTTTCTTAGCTTCACATGGAACCAGCATCTGCCTCGTCTAAGAGCAAAGACCAGCCCTTAAAACCAGCATAATCCCTGCTCCACAATAATTCTCTCATCTCCATCAGGCATTAGGGGTGGCTTGGAGTGTTCTGGGTTGCAATGATAATTCAGGAAATGTTGAGGATACAGTGATTTTTATTTTCTCCCCCGCTAAAACAGAGAGCAGCTTACATTGAAAGTTGTCCTAGACTTTGGTAATTAGGGTACTCTGTCTGGAAAAAAAAAAAAAAAAAAAAAAAGCAGCTAATTAGAACTGCAGGCAGTTTTCTACTGAAGAGCACATTTATGGTTTGATTGGCATGATCACCTCCAAGGACAGATAAAATATACTACTTGGTACTTCCATTAGGATGTTCCCTTCCTCCTTCTGAGATTACCAAACACTTGACACGTCTACAACCTTCTTTGTAGTCTTTAAAAATTATTTACAGATGACAAGAAGGGATCTGGTGGCCTCTCATCTTTGTCTTGAGTCCTTTCCAATTAAAGAATTTAGGCAGCATGAAAACTTCAGCTGTATCAGCTTAGTCAAAAGAAGGTCATGACCAAAAACTGTTCAGCAGTCGAGCACAAAAAGCAGTGGGATAATGGAGATGCGGAAAATCATCTGAGGAGGACAAGTTGAAAGCTCAGCTTTGTGAAGACCCAGCAAAAGCTGATGTCCCTATTGTAGCTAGTATCCTTTTCTCTACTTCATATAGTGGCGTTAAAGTGATTCCTCTTATCATTTTACAAATAAAGGTGGCTTTGTTCTTCATTCCTGGATTCATAGGAATGGAAGAAATTGAAGAACTGAAACATGTATATATCATAGAATCACAGAATCACTAGGTTGGAAAAGACATTTGAGATCATTGAGTCCAACTGCACCTGTCCAGTACTAAACCCTAAGCACCTCGTCTACTCCTCTTTTAAATACACCCTGGGATGGTGACTCAACCATCTCCCTGGGCAGCCTGTTCCAATGCCTGATAACTCTTCCAGTGAAGAACTTTTTGCTAATATCTAATCTGAACCTGCCCTGCCCCAGCTTGAGGCCATTCCCCCTCATCCTATCACCTGTCGCTTGGGCAAAGAGACAACACCTACCTGGCTACAACCTCCTTTCAGGTAGTTGTAGGTGGTGATAAGGTCTCCCCACAGCCTCCTCTTCTCCAGGCTAAACAACTCCAGTTCCCTCAGCAGCTCCTCTTAAGATTTGTTCTCCAGCCCAAATATCAGTTCTTCAGGAACACAAAGCAT
The DNA here is from genome assembly GCA_013400835.1 of Zapornia atra. NCBI lineage: Eukaryota > Metazoa > Chordata > Aves > Gruiformes > Rallidae > Zapornia > Zapornia atra. Next base: position 134,412 of record VZTU01001946.1, on the reverse strand, counting down.
TTAGCTGCTTATTGGTTTTATATAGTACTCTACAGAAGTGTCCAGTAGCTGGGAGAATGAGCAAGAGGAACAGTCTGTGACTGATCTCTTGATTGCCTTAAAAAAAAAAAAAAGGTGCTTTTATAGTTGGGTCTTTTTTTCCCTCTGGGTTCCTCTTTTATCAGAGACTTTTACAGATAAGAAAAAGTTTACAGTGTGCTAGGTAAGCGGAAGGCACTCAGATTACTGGGTATGACAGGATCCAAGCTGGAGGCTGCCAAAGGACCATCTCCCTCCTCTGTGAAAGGAAAGCACGGGAGTCACACCGCAGGGATGGGAGGAGCAGCATCACAGTCCCAGAGCAACAGCAGATGGCTGGGCAGATCTCAGATATCTTTGGCTCAATCGGGGGATCAATAACTCTCATGCTCAATAACTCTCATGCTCCTTGCTTCAGCAAGGAGGAGACAAGCACAGATAGAGGGCCCTCGGCTGCACGGCCAGTATTTCCATTCATGAGCCCAGCAGGGTGTGCTTACTAAGCGACTTCCCTTTCGGGGAAAGTAAAATGCAGAGCCTGCTGCACACAGCCTCTTGGACCACGTTGACTGTTTAGAGCCGTCTGATACCCTGGGAGAAGGGGAAAGTATTCAAATATCTGAAACCATCAGAGCGAGGACTGTACAAGAGAACAGCTAAGTTTTCAGGTGATGGCACGTGTTATAATTGCTAGATCGTATGCAAATGACATTCAGCAACTGTTATTTTACCAGCATTACTAACTCTATTTCCCCCACCCACAAAAAATGAATAAAAAGCTGTCTGTGGCCTACAGATCTGAGATGACAATCCACAGGCCTCAGAAAGGACTTCAGCTTTAAATGTCTGCATTTTATTACAGTGGTAGATCTACATCATAAATAAAATTAACTAAAATATTTATTTGCTTGGCGACTAAATTTTCCTTACCCGTCAATATGCTCCTCAAAATATGAGGAAATGTGGACCAACATCAAGTGAGCCACAGAAATAATAAAGTAATAGTGTTTATCTTTGCAGAGTCAGCTGTTGTGCTACATGAAACTCATTCCACATTACAGAGTTTATAAAACTAAATGGGATTGTACTGCCACAATAAGAAATTATTCTTTTCTTTGAAGAAGTAGGAAAAAAGATCAAAAACCTATTGCACATTGTTCTAATGTTAATCTTCATAAGAACATCCATTTCACTTGAGAGAAACTTTAAAACAAATGTTTTATTGCAAAGGTGGTTTTTTGCAAAGGTAGGTTACCTATCTGCATCAGTGCCTTAGGTTAACCTACTAATCTTTGAGTACACAGCAACTGTAAACCAAATTGGTAGAGGTATGAGTCAATATTCTTTCACTCTGACAACAAGGATGAGGCGGTTTGACAAGCTGCCTGGTTTGCTGTTCATTTACTGAGTGTATTAGCAGCAGACCTGGTCACCTGGAAGCAGGACTCTGCAGGTCTAGCTCCCAGCCCAAGGGCCAGAACCAGGCTGAGAAGAGTCTTGTGAGTCTCTCATCATCGTCTTGACTAGACTTGGGCCTTCTTCAGAAAATCTGCGTGCAGCTTTAACTCAACCATCACCTTTCCAGCAGCTCAATTGCCTCTAGTTCACAGCCCCCAGTCCCTGCTGCCTCCCAGACAGGCGAGGGAGTATATAGTTTGAAACAATAAGGCCAGAGAACACCTCCTCCAAAAGATGGTCTTGTTTCTAATTACTAGCACACCCTCAGTTTTACCCTGTACATGCTGCCCCTGAGCCAGCGGCAGTGAAGGATGGCAGCGCTGCTCTCGGAGCCAGGCACGTTACTGCCTTTCCCTGGTCGCTTTGGAGTACTTTGCATACACAGCAGCAGGCTCGAAACAGACAAAGCATTTCTTCTTCGTTGGCCTCCAGTAGGAGGACTCCCCGGTCACTCAGCTGATAGTCTCTGAGCGCAGAAGGGCAGCAGGACAGCATCTTAACAGTGCTTCTGGACTGCAAGGCGAGAGCTTCCTGCCATGCTTTTTAATACATCTGGCAAAGCAGACACAGAGGTTTTCTTGAAGCGCAGAAAGGCAAAAAGGGGAAATGTGGCTCCTTGGAAATGCCAAATAAACAGCAAACCAGAAAGCAGCGTGAAGGCAACCTCCGGAGAGGTGGTTATTTGCACTCAGGAAGCTTTTGCTGGGGATTTCCCTCTGCTTTCTGGTCAGAAGATGGCTTAAGTAAGGCAGAACTTCATCTACTGAATTTAGAATGAGTAATACACAGGGACTGTGCCCAGGGGAAAGCCATCAGAAACTCTTGCATTAACATTTACTTTGAAAAGAGTTTGCACAAATGCAACTGATTGTCTGTTAGCCAAGGAAGACAATGTCACTGGTAATCCCATGAACAGGCAACTAAAGGAGCTCTAAACACAGAGACAGAAATTTAGGGTGTTTTTTTTAAAGGTATCAGCTGTGAGTTGCCAGCCTTGGGGTGAGCCTTTTAGACCAGATGCAGCATTTCAATGAATCATTTCTAGTGAAGTGACTAAAGAGTTGGAGGAGGCCCAAGTGCAATGCATTCATAGGCATCCCGCGGGTCAGATGAAAGAAGCTGCTTCTTAAGGGGGCCCTGGGCCAGATGGTATTTGCAGATGATGTAGAGACAAAGGCCAAAGGAGGTGGAGTTGCCCAAACGGAGGGAATGCTTCTCTAGGATAACAGGAGCTGCAGAGATGTCAGCACACAACAGGCTGGAGCAACATGTGTGAAGAGCTGTCCAGGCGCCTGCTGCTCTCTGCAGAAATCAACAGCTGAAAAGGGTTGTGATTTGGTGAAAAGATGTTCCAAGAAAAATACTCAGGAGCTGGAGGGGAAGAAAACGTACTGCCAGAATAACACTGGGAGCTACTCCTGACCAGCTGATGCAGACACCAAAGGAAATTAATCTCCCATCAAATTGGGTGTGCACGAAAACTCAGAGAATCCTGTTGTGTGATCAGTGTTTCTATTGCTGCTGCACCAAGAGTCGCCTTCATGCAGGGAGCCTGGAGGGGTTCTGGGATACTGTACATGTGCTCTGGAGCAGAGATGAACCCCTTCACAGGAAGCTGCCAGGATGGCATGTGGCCACAGGGAGTTCTCCAGGCTTCAGGTGCTTCTAGAATGAGTATGGAGTGACAAAGATTAATTACTCTCCATGATGGCTCTAAACTAGGTCATTGTGCAATAGTAGCTCAAGTGAACCTGTTGGAGTATTTGAAACTACAGCTGTGCTGTCAGGTTTTCTTCTTGTCAGGATGCTGCATCAAAAATTGAGCTCTAGGTAAGAACAAAAGATGTGATTGACATTACCAGACCCCAAGGACAATAGCTAGCATGTCATGGTAAAGAAGTGTGAAACATCCCACTTTGTCTAGTAATTAGGGAAGCATCCACAGAAGACAAAGAATAGAAGCTAATGGTCTAATGCAACCCATTTGCCTTAAGTTTGCAAGGATTTGAGTAAGGCAACTGGGTGTAGTATCAGGTGATATAGCAAAGTGTGCCCTTACACTTTTTTTTTTTCTTGTCACAGTGGATAACTGGGAAGAATTACATTAGATGGTGGAAAATGGCCTGACTGCATCTACATCATCTTGAACTTCCCATACTGCAGTGACTAAAGAAAAAAAACCCCAAAACAACAACCCTCAACAACTTCCCCAACAGCTGAGTTAAAGCTTTGCAATAACTATGAGAAATGTAATTCAAAATATCGGGACACCTTCCTGCAGTCAAGAGCAGAATGTCTTATTGGTTTTGACTGGGAGTCTGAGTCATCCAATTACACTGACACTGACAAATTAAGACAGAGCACAAACTACGGCGAGTTCTGCAAAGCACCTTTCATATCCATGCACACGGCAGAGAGACTTCAGAAGACGACAAATTATCTAACTCAAGATATGAAAACTGAAGACGCCGAAGAAAAAACAGGAAGATGAACCAGCCCAGGCCAAAAGATATCAGAAGCTGGTTTAGATTAGTTAAGAAGGTTTAACTCGATGGGGAAGTCACTGGCTTCTGTACTGAAGTCTTCAAGAGACAAACTGCACACAAGGAATGGGGCTGGTCAGCAGAACAAACATTTCTGTGTCACTGATAATCCAGAACAAAGAATGCAGGGTATCCCCCAGACTTGAGTGAGCTGTCTCACGCTGGAGCCTACCAGGACTGGTGGGCTTCCTGCAACTACAGACATCACAGCAGTGATCAAACAGCTAATGCTTTCAAATTCTTGCTAAACAAAATAGGCAGAAGCTGCAGCAGTGCCTGGCGGTGACACTGTATAGTTGTTTTAGTGGGAAATTGCTGGGTTTGGGCTTTTGTATTTGATAGGTGAGGAGAGGCAAATGGAAATTGGGCCAAAGCTTTTACTCAGTGCTCCTCTAAGTCTTACATTTATACACATGAATAGTAAAGCAACCTGGGGGAAGACAGCTTTATGTAGATAAAATTATGCCTATCATAAAGTCTTCAATGCTGAAAGTATTCCTAGGATATTTTATTCCACATCTGATCCCAGCTGACTGAGAAGAGCAACAACAGGAGTTTCACAGTACCCCACCAAGACTTTGAGAAGATTGGTCCTGTAAACCATAGATCTATTTGTGCAGGGATTATACATTATAATCATATGACTACACAGATATGTATTTTGTTTTTAAGGAAAAAGCTCAGATTACAAATTGACACCATTGTATAAATAAAACCTAGCCACCTGAAAAAAGGCCTCATCCATCACCACTTGTTCAGTGGGGGAAAGCAGCACATCTGGTCTCCAGTCCTGCAGCTGCCTGGCTGAGCAGGGCTTGGGAGCACTGAGGAGCTATGCTGCCTAGGAGGAAGGGAGTGCCTGGCATTAGTCACCAGGCACTCCGGATGAATCAGTTCATGGAGTCCTGATTCAGCAAGTTAAACATTGGTGTGAAACAGGAGATGAGTCCTCAGCAGTCTGCACTGAAGCAGAAAACTACGGGGATACCCGAGGGGACGCCAGCAATGGGGCTCCAGAGCTCACACAGGTGGCCTGGGGCTCCCTGGGCTTGGACCTTGGTGGGGGACATTGGTGTGCTGCAGGGACAGTATCCTATCTCTGGGGAGGGCAGTGACCAAAAAGCTTTATGAGGTGGCCCTGGGAGCCCACGGCCATGCTCAGAGTTTACTTTCCCCAAATCTATTTTTGCTCACCCTGAGCAGAAGACACAAAGGCCTACATTTAGGCCTCCTGCACCCGAGGACGACTGCCCACAATTACGCAAAGCAAATGTGTGCTTGGGGAATGCCACATCAGCACTCCTCCTAGGGTGCAGGGAGGACCAGTGCCAGCCCCGTACCTACGGTGTTTACATAAGAGGATTTGATCTGTGCTTGCTAGTGTGATTCACAGGGCTCTGCCCTCCTGGAGTACCTAGAAGTTCATTCTGTATCCAGTCCCAATTCTCTGCTTTCTACAGCAACTGCATCAGTAGCATTGCAGCAGGCATAATGGTCCAATTATCACAGATGTTTTTTAATTGGCATTTTTGGTTTTCCACATATCTTTTTTTCTAACCATATTTTTTGAGTTTACAAACTTAATTTTCGACTGCAAATCCTGCTTGCATTATTTAGATGGAAACCAGAACACTAACATTTAGAAATACAAAGTTGCCAGCACTGTTTAAACACCCTCCTTTTAAATAGGTAGGTTTGTAAAATTGAAACTGGAGCCTCTGTATTTTGAAGAGCTAAAAATTACACTGGTTTCAAAGATATGAAGCATGAAAAGAAATGTTAAACTATAGAGAACTGTTTTCACTTGTGCTCCAGAAACTTGCACAGCTTTCTATATAGGTAGCCCCTAGGGTACCAACTAATTTATTAATGACAACATGTAGCAACAAGTTTGAGCATTTCACGGGCTATCACTGTGGCATAATTATTTTTTTTATTAAGAACATTAATTTAAAAAATACGGTTTGGCACCTCTTCTGCAGAAACGTTGTTCCAAGACCTTGGTGTTCACTCTTCCTGCCCTTCTGCCAGCATAACCATTTTGTATCTCAGCTTTCTGGCTTTAAACGGATCACAGGACTTAGAGACTGCACAAGGATCTAAGAAAGCTTCACGTGCCAGTATTTTTAAGTAAGTGTTTTGCTTTCCCCGTATTTTAGAAGGGACATGCAGGTAAACCAGAAGGGCAGTAAGTAACTGTGCTTCAGGCAGGACCAAGAGACTTGGACTTGCAAATTCTGGATGTGACCAGCACCCACTGGGCTCAGACTTGGTTACCATACTGAGTAATCTTTGCTCTCTATCCAGCATGATGGCCGCTGTGCAATATTTTCATGTGGCTTTGTTGTTAAAATGTAGGTTATCGCTGCAAGTATGTACTTTGGCAGCTAATTTGTTACCTTGGTTTGTTCTTTTTCTTCCTGCAGACTTGTTTGTTTAATTTTTAAGCATGGTGCTGCTTTCTGGATATTTTAAATGCTAGCAGTTGTTGCTTAAGGGAGAAGTTGGACTCCCCAGATCCATCTGTTGCTGTTGTTTGCCCAAATAGTTCTCTGGGGATGTTTCAGTCACTAGTGTTTCCATGAAAGCAAGCTGCACAATCCTCAGCCAGGAAGTCCCCTTGGCTGCTTCTCATCTAGACCTTCTCTTCTGACACGTCCACTGCTTTAGTAGCCTAAAAGGAGTCAGGCCTCCTCCTGGAAAAGCTACTGAGTTCACCTGAGACACTCATGCAATCACGCTGCGTCAAGGCACAATGAGAAGCAGAGGAATGTTGGTGAGAGAAAATTCTGTATAAACTATGATTAAGACATTATCAGGACTGTTTATTATGCAATTTTCTATCACAGCAACCAAGATCAGAGGTTTTGTCTTTTATTCCCCTGTGAAGACCTTATCTGGATGAAGTTGAGTCATAGTCATGTCACAGATTTTCTGCAGGACTCCCTCTTATTTGGTTTTTCAAGAACTCACAAAGGTACTTTATTCATCTCAGCCCTCTATGACCATCTCCTCCCCATTTGCCACCCAAATAATTTCTGCACAAGTAGGTCTAGATGTTGTTGTTTACTGCTTGTTTTGGAGCAACAACAAACTCATTTGCCTTTGAAAAGCTTAATTTCATTTCAAAGGAGTTTTAAAAATGTCAGTGTAGAGCTGCTCTGTTTTTAATCTTTTTTTTTTCCTTCAATTTCAATATATTGTCATTTTTACATGTTACCTCAACAATCCAAAAGGGATTATATACTATGAAATATGAAATTATGCACTAAGAGTGCTGTTGTCACAAGAGCAGTTTGCTTCCACCAAGCTATGCCTGCCAATCAGCTCCTGTATCCGTGTACGGCTGCTGCAGAAGCGCCTGTGAGAGCTGACCCCTGGAACTAACCAGAAGCGTCCGTGCAGAGCCATGCATGCAGTCGCTTGTGGTCTGAGCTAGCTGGATGTAAGCCCGACTGGTCTGGGTATCAGGTAGCTGTGTTAAACAAAAGCTGGGAGCTGTGTTGCTCAGTCCAGCAGAGAAAGCAGTTGTGGTGAAGGTGACTGTAGTGTCACACCACCGCGGTTTCAGTTTTTATATCAGAGTTGGCCTGCATCCTGGTAGCTCAAAGTAGGCAAGCAACTGGCCACACCCATCCATGTAGACATAACCCCTGAGGTGTGTATAAGTTCTTTTAATATTCCATAGAGGACACCAGCTTCCAAATGGCTGTCCTCTCTGGGTTCTCATTCTCCCCTGTTCTTTCTCTTAGATGAAATTGCACCATAGTGTGTGCCCAGACGTGTATACCTCAGTTCAGACAGGCGAGGCTGACAGCTCTTGTGCCATGGGAGAGCACCACCTGGAAGAAAAGCAGCAGGTTCTCATTAAAAAGAAACTTTTTCAAGAACACTGACTACTTATTCAGGAGCCTCAGCTCAAGATTCCTTAGCCCTCCAACCTGCTGCCGCTCCTTATCCAAGGCAGCCCTTCAACTTTTGAGTCTTTTCGTACTCTGGTGTATAACAAAGGACTGGGATGTCTCACACTCAGCAACATCTCAGTCTATGCAGGCTGGGTTCTGATAGACACCTCACATAATTTTGCAGGACAGTACGACATGCTAGCTCAGTCAGGATGAGCTGGCACTGGGAACTGCAGACAATTCCAGAACCACCAGCTATACCCTGTTTGCAGGACTGCTCAGACCCATGCTGTTACTAAAGGCTCTTAGAATCATAGGGGTTGGAAGGGATCTCAAGAGATCATCAAGTCCAACCCCCCTGCCAAAGCAGGCTCCCTGTCCAGATGGGTCTTGAATATCTCCAGAGAAGGAGACTCCACAAACCCCCCTGGACAGCCTGTCCCAGGGCTCTGTCACCCTCACTGTGAAAAAGTTCTTCCCCATATTGGTGCGGAACTTCCTGTGCTCCAACTTGCAGCCATTGCCCCTTGTCCTGTCCCCACAGACCACTGAAAAGGGGCTGGCCATTTCCCCCTGCAACCCATACTTAAGATATTTATAAACATTAACAAGATCCCCCCTTAGTCTTCTTTTTTCTAGGCTGAACAGTCCCAGCTCACTCAGCCTTTCCGCATAGGGGAGATGCTCCAGGCCCTTAATCATCTTCCTACCTCTTGCAGGAGCTGTGTTACTCCTGTCCCACTCAGCTGGTGCCACTTCTGTTTTTCTGCCCTGACAGATCTGGTATTTCCTCTGAAGGTTGAAAGGGAGGAGACACCACTCACGAACTCCATACCTCAGCTCTGCGGATCCCACTCTTTCCCTCAGACTACAGCACAAAAAAGAACCGCCCAGCACATTTTAACAGCAGTTAGTGAGGTCACAAATAATACATGGAAACTGAAGAAATAGAGCCTTGAACAATCATACTAGTACAGACTATAGATTTTGGGGGCTAAGCCTCACCCAAAGCTAAGCTTTGCTTCTTGGAAGCCTTTATTTCCCAGTGTGAGAGATGAGATAATAAGTACCTGGAGACATGTTACAGTGATGTCAATCAGTCCAGAGCAAAAAAATACCAGGGAAGGCCTTACAAAACCTACAAAGCTGCACCATGAGAGTGTACCCTAGCTTTTGGTCTCTTTTTTTTTTTTTTTTTCTTTTTTTCCTAATTTAACATGCAGAACTGAAAGAGATGCTTACCCACAGCAGCAAAGGGGAAGTCTGACAGCAGGGAAGAGCCATCATTTATACAATCCTGCCCAGAAACAGAAATGAAAGAGACAGTAGAAGACCAAAAAAGAAGAAGTGTACACCCAAGAGCTTGTACCCCGAATGCCAGTACTAATGACAACATAGGCTACCTGAAAGGACAGGAAAATCCAGATATCCGCCTACATGTTCTTCCTATCATGTTGCATATGACTCAGTTAAGATAGAGAAAATACCTAAAGCTGTCTGGAGGACAAACAGAAGCAGCTAATCATTAAACAATCCAAGCTCCTCCAGAAGACAGATTTTTAAAAGATGGAGAAGACACACTGCAAGTACATAAAGCAGGAAGAAGCAGACGGAGCTGTTTTCAAATTTTAAGGCATTTAATCAAGTTCTACCATCGGGGTTTCATCCTGGCTCATCATCTACCGCTCTGTTCAACTTCTGAATTGAAATCAACAGCACCTCACAAAAATGCTCTTCTATGCCGTAGGGATATGTGGGTTCCATGTGCATTGGTGGGTAATCTGGGACTGAATAAACTCTGGCCAAGAATTTCAGATGGAGGGGTGTCTGGCTGTGCTTCTGAATCTGCATGGAGACAACTGAATAAACGATCAAGCATGCTGATCATTTTCAAGTTGCCTTGAAAATCACTCACACTTTACCAGTCTGTGTATTAACTTGCGGAGATCAGCGATGGGCAACACACAATTCCATACGAGTTTTAGGTGAAGCCGTTTATTGGGCAAAATCACACAGATTATATACATTTGTTACTGCAAATGTGGCAAGCTAAAAACCTGCTAATTGGCTACACACACTGTTCACACCAAACTAATTGGTTAGTAATTATAATGAGTTCTGATAAGCAAATCTTATAGCTAAACGTTGTCAGTTTACCTTTGATGTCCAAAAGCATCCGCACACCTGATATTCTGACCATTTGTTATGGCTGGTTCTTGACATGTTCACTTACTCCCAAATACCTTCCCACAGCTCCTTCTTGGTTTAGGGCAGTTTGCATCCCTGTCTTCAAGGCCGCTGTGTCTGGAGAATGTGATTATCAAAAACCTCTCAGCATGAGTAACTTTCCTGTCTCACGGGAACTCGAGGCTATTGTCAGGGCCTATGTCTTCTGTGAGGAGAGTCAGGCTGCTGTTGGGCCTACTGCCTTCCCCGACATTAACTAGCACCTGTACACACAGGCAGGGATACCCTTTGGTACCAGCACATCATTGCAACGTTGCTGGATGTGCTCTTCAGAAAAGATACCAGTGTATCACCATTTTGGTGGAATCCCGTTTAACTAAAAGAACAGCCTTACAATGAAGTTTTAACACTCAGAAAAGCTTTAGGAACTGAAGAACGTCACCTGTGTATCTTTGGGCTGAACAGTGTGTTTGGCTGGTCAGCACTGTTCAGGACCATTCATTTTCTATTTCTTCCTCTTTTCTCCATCTCTCTAATGCATCAGTGGATTGCTTCTGGAGTCAAGGGTGGTTTTGCGCTAGGTGCCTCCTCTTCCAGCAGAAAAATCAACACACAGAATTTACAACAAAGTTAGCAGCTATCTAGCACGATTTCATGGGTACCCCGCTATGATACCATGTCAGCAGACTTGGTTTTCTACCAGACTACCATTGAGAGGAGTCCCGTGTTACAAAGTTCCAGTCTTGCTGCATCAGTGTGGAGTATGGGGGCAATAAATGTCACACACCTTGCTGTCACACCAAAATACCCATCATCTACACCAGAAATTGCTGCCAAACTTTGAGGAGGCAGTAATACTGTGCTGGTCGCAAAAGGGTACTGTATTGAACCGTTGGGGAATGAAGCTGGAAAGCCTGGAGCACAAGCCTGTAGCAAGCCATCCAGCAAACACATGGTCAAACGGGAGCAGTTTCCTTCACTGGCATTACAGACCTAACCTGGTGTTGATGTCTTCTGCTACACTGGACTTTGTGGTGGGATTGAGCCCTTTGCACTGTGTCTCCCAAGCTCACTATGTCCCGATGCATACCACTGCATGGGATAGGGCACGAGGATACTGACAATGCATTAGGCCAAGTAACAGCAGTCAAAGACTCAGTACGGAGTTTGTGTCACTGTACTACAGCCACATTTCTAGCCTCCTCTGGGTACCTTCACCTCTTATGTATTAAACCTCTATGCAAGACACAAACAATAGGTCATCCCAGATCAGACCAGCCCACTCTGTCCGGTCTCAGGATCACGGTAGGAGAGAGGTGCTATGAGACAGCAATTGCATGACACTGATGTAGCAGCAGGGAAACTACTGTGAAGTGGTGGTCAAATGAATGAGGCTAATGCTTACCGCACACAACTTTCCGGGTATACACCCACACCAGCAACAGTTCACATCCTAGTTCACAACAGTGATACTACAGCTCCACTATTGCCAGCAAAATACTGCATCTTTTCTTTCATTAGAGGAAACTGGTAAACTGAAATCACACAGACTGCCCAAGCAGATTCGCACTGGGCAAGTGTAGATCATCAATGATCAGCCAGAACAGGCGATCAGCCCTTCTATGAGAAACTAATTTCTGGATCATTACTTTTAGTTCATAAAATGTACAATTCTTAAAGAGACAAACGATAGTTTTTCTCAATGGGTTACCAAGAATAGACCTATCTTGGATTTTCATTTATGTATATGATCATATGAGCAACTAAGTGAACAGAAAATAGAAGTAAAAAAAATAGTAAACCAGCATTCTAGCACTGTTTATCTAGAAGATAGAGTCATTAAGTAAAAAGTAACAAGGGCTAATCAAAAATAAACCTTGTAGACTATATTGAATATTAAAACCCCAACATATCTGCTCTGTTTTCGTCATGCACAGGTTTCACAATGCCACAAATAAGATCTTGGAAACAAAGCCCTCTGATGACCTGAAGCTGCTGTGGACAGCAAAGCAAAGGAGGGAGCCCTGAGCTACTTGTCTTCACTGCAGCACACAAGTCCAGCCAAGTACCAGATCTGCAAAGTAGCAGCAAGTAAAACACACAGCAGATTCACAGGGTGGTAAACTCAGTTTTAGGGTGCTCAAAAGTGCAGCCGAGCAATGCAGAGCACTGAAGTGATGCAAACTCATCTTGGCAGCCCCAGTTTATTGAAACATTTGTGAAAGGACAACTTCCCCCAAGCAGACAGGGTGCTGGTATGTGCATCGTTTCTGAGCAATCCATCATAACGTCGAGGCAAATGAGGCAATTTAAAGAACACCAGCAAGAATTATCTGGTAGAGTGGTTTTATAGAGAAAGGTTAAAAGACTTTAATACATTTAGTTTTGTTAAAGCAGAGGTAGATGGAGGCATGTCTCGAGCCAGCAAATGCTTAAGTAATGCAAACCTTAAGGATGGGGAGGAAATACTTGGGCTTATACATATGGGAACAAGTAGGAGTAAATGAAAAGAGGGTGGGGAAAGACTTGCTGGCAGCAAAGAACAGAGCTTGTGCAAATTTTTCAGAGGAAGTGGTGGGAATTCTTTTTATTAAGGTATTTTAAAAAGAATTTGAAAAATACTAATAAGCTACCAGGAGTAAGTCTGTACTAGCAGGGAACTTGATTGGATAATCCAACAGCCTCCTCCCTCCTCATTTCTTTCTTGGCTTGGCTTATTTTTAAGCAATTGACCATATACAACATTTGGTAAAAGTAAAGAGAAAGTAACCTGGGGCACATTCACAACAGAAATCTCAAACCTCATTTAAGAGACTGTATTTTCCCCTGTGAGTTCTTGTCCTCCTAGCAGAATCAGAGAAAGGGGCGTGTTTTGGGTTTGCATGGCAAGATTTTGGTAGTGGGGGTATGAGGCTGCAGGAGTGGTTTCTGCAAGAAGCTCACAGTAGCTTCCCCTAGGTCCAACAGAGCCTATACCAGATGGCTGCAAGATGGACCCACTGCTGACCAAGGCCGAGCCACACGGTGATGGTCACAGCACCTCTGGGATAACATAATTTAAGAAGGGGAAAAAAAGCCCAGAGTGGCAGCTTTATGCTGCCAGAGAAAGGAGTGAAAATTTGTCTGCAGACACCAAGGTCAGTGACCAAGGTGGAGTGGGGGGGGTGCGAGGGGAGGCTGTCTCTGGCCGCAGAAGCTCATGCTGCTTCTTGTTTTTTCTTTTTCCCCTTCTTAGTTACGTTATCCCAGAAGCGCTGAGGTGCTGCCGCCATCGCTGGTGGGCCCCGCNGGTGGGCCCAGCCTCAGCCAGTGGTGAATCTGTCCTACAGCCATCTGGCATTGGCTCCATCAGACATGGGGAAGCTTCTAGCAGCTTCTTGCAGAAGCCACCCCTGTAGCTCTTCCCCCCTGCTTGCCCATTTGCCTTGCCCTGCTCACAAACCCAACACACACCTCTGCTACCTGGACCTTGTCAGATTGTCTCTTGCAGGACATGCAGCTTGTGGAGAGAGGAGCCCACACCAGGGCAGATTTGCTGGGGGGAACTGTGACCCTGTGGGGCACCATGCTGGGGCAGTCTGTTCCTGAAGGTCTGCACCCCATGGTAGCCATGCTGGGGCAGTCTGTGAAGAACTGAAGCCCCCATGGGAAGGAGTCACGATGGAGAAGTTGGTGGAGGACTGTCCCCTGTGAGAAGGACTCCCCAGTAGAGCAGGGGAAGAGTGTGGAGTCCTCCCCCTGAGAAGGAAAAAGCAGCAGAGAACTCTTGATGAACTGACCGTAACCCCCATTCCCCATCTACCTGTGCCACTCTGGGGAAGTAGGGAAAGAAATCGGGGAAAAAAGTTGACCCTGGGAAGAAGGGAGGGGTGGCGGGAGGTGTTTTAAGATTTGAGTTTATTTCTCATTATCCTACTCTGTTTTGATTGGGCAATAAATTAGATGAATTTTATTCGGTGTTGAGTCTGTTTTGCCCATGATGTTAATTGGTGAATGATCTCTCCCTGTCCTTACCTCAACCCAGGAGCCTTTCACTATGTCTCCTCTCCTCCGTCCAGCTGACAGAGTGACAGAGCAGCTTTGGTGGGCATCTGGCCTCCAGCCAGGGTCAAACCACCACAGGACCCCATGAAGATTTCTCCTTTACTCAAGTGCAACATCACCTGATTCGATCCACGTCCCCCAGAAGAGGTAAACCCTGCAGGAGACACAACATGATTCAAACTTCTGATTACTGCTTTTGGGGTCTATCAGGCAGATAACCTCTCATGAGTACCAGCGGTTGAAGAGGTTACAGCTACTAACTGCTCTTGCCACTCTCACAGAAGTTTCTGCCTCTGTAGCAAAGGTGGCAGGACAGAAACCACACATCTGCATTTTT
>VZTU01001946.1:2043-107764 GCA_013400835.1 Zapornia atra | reverse complement strand
AATCCCCTCCTGCTTATAAGCTCCCTTCAGGTACTGGAAGGCTGCAATGAGGTCCCCCCGCAGCCTTCTCTTCTCCGGGCTGAACAAGCCCAGCTCCCACAGACTCTCTTTGTAGGGCAGGTGCTCCAGCCCTCTAATCATCCTTATGACCCTCCTCTGAACCCTCTCCAACAGTTCCACATCTTTCTTGTATTGGGGGCCCCAGATCTGGACACAGTGCTCCAGATGGGGCCTCACGAGGGCAGAGCAGAGAGGGACAATCACCTCCCTGTCCCTGCTGGCCACCCCTCTTCTAATGGAGCCCAGGATCCCATTGGCCTTGCGAGCTGCAAGAGCACACTGCTGGCTCATGTTAAGTCTCTCATCCACCACAATCCCCGAGTCCTTCTCAGCAGGGCTACTCTCAAGGAGCTCCTCTCCCAGTCTGTATCTATGTCTGGGATTCTTCCGACACAAGTGCAACACCTTACACTTGGCAGTGTTGAACCTCATTAGGTCTCGTAAGACAGGAGAATTCTGAGTTTCCACGTACCTCCATGGTGAAATCAGTGCTATGGTAGTAATAATTTAGATATAATTTAGATAGAAGTGGATTGTAATTGGATCCAGGAAGTTTCATGTGTCACTGCATTGCTGGAGAAATGTAATCATAGAATGAAAAAAAGGCTCCTTGTTTTTATAGTAGTGCATCATATAGGCATTATTTGTCCCTTAGTTTTCATTCTCTTGAAAATCTTGTTTCCTCAGGAATATTTGTATCCCCTCTTTCATGCAAAGGATAATGCTGCCATTAGTTTCCATCTTTGCTAGCTGCTGGTAATATGACAATAAATTGGATTGTGGTTGACATGTTAATATACAAGATGTATTAAAGTAATACTTAAGAATGTGTGCAACTCATATGTTTGAGGAAAAACGGAGATCGGGATGTTGAATGTTGCCAGGTTTGGCTGTTCCTCTCTTGCAGCAGAGGACACTGAATACTTGGTCTTTACTGGAAACCATTTCCTTCTAGTATGTTTGCTTTGGTGTTCTGGACCTGTGTGTAACTTCAGTCTGTGGAGACATCAGTGGGCATCAGTGATCCATTATCTAGTGAGACCCTTGCACCCAGCTGTTCTGCTACTTAATTTGTTGATAGAAAGCACTGAAACACTTCTTGCACTCTAAATTGTTGCTCCTCAATATATAAGATAAGAAAGGTATGTGAGGAACTTGTAGATTATGATATAGCTAATTTTGTATCATCATGTAGCTTACCAGTTGCCTTTCATGTAGCTTAACTAGGTTGTAATCTCCCCAAATAACTTGAGCGTAACTGTATCTTTCAAAATAATGAAAAGATGAATAAATTCCTTGATTTTTGGGGAAACCTAGTTATGTCTGATGCTGAAGGAAAGACTGCTGTCATCGACAGGGACTGAATTTTTGCAGATGAAGTTAACTTTGCCAATTAGTACTACTGAATATCATGATCTGATGGAGAAAAGACTGAAACAAACTTCCAGTTCATCAGTGAAAATTTCATCAGAGTTCCAGGACTTGATGTCCCATAAATTCTTCCTCTGAATAAATTGAATTTCTCTAGAGAAAAAGAGTAAGGAACACAAATTAAATTTAAAAAATATTTATTTAGCACGATTTAATTGTGCTTTTAAAGTATTTGTGTAGGGGGAAAAAAACCTAGTGCTGAACAGTCATTTAATCTAGCAAAGGTACACGTTTGGGTTGAGAGTTGGTGCTAGGCCTCTCAAAGTGGAAATGAGAGGTACTTTTGAGTGAAGATAATTAACTGTTGTCGTAGTGTAGGGGCAGTTTAGCAATGTGGGGTATTTGTAATCTTTAAAGTAGAATTAGATGTCTCTTCAAAAATTCTGTAGCTAAGCCCAAGGGTTTGGAATTACTTGGTGACACCATGATCTGTGTTCTGTGGGTGTCAACCCAGGTCATGATAGCAGTTTCTGACAGACTCTACACAGAAGAGATGCTTACTACCAAAGGGTAGTAAATAAAAAGGGTACTTCCAAGGTATTTTGGGTAGGTGAATTGAATTTCTGCAGTTAAACATACATAAAATTTAATTTCCATACAACTACATGCATCTTTAATTTCTCAATGAAAACATTGTATGTAGTTGTATGTAAATTAAACATTCCCCCCCCAACCTGAATTCCCCTGTGATGTTTCATTCTTCTTGCCCTGTATTTTATCTTCTTTCAAAAGTTGCTGCAATTGCTCTTCTCCACCTGTTTATCTTCTGGTTTTATCAGCCATTGTGGTCAGTGCTGTCCTGTGCTCCTGCATGGCAAGTCAACAGGCCGCTTTGCTCAGCGATCAATAAGTAGCGTTGCTGCCACATCATTAACATTAATGTTAGACTTTTCCTATTTTTTCTTGACCTTTGCTCATTGTATTTATAGAGTTTGTACAGTAGCTGATTAAGCATTATCGTGCTGCTCTTTTACTTGTCCTCCAGCGTTAATAGCTGATTCCAGTGGCCACCTGAGCATCAGTGGCCATCTGAGCAGGGAGAGGACAGAGACACTGTGCTCCTCACTCCCAGTGCTGCTTCTGTCCAGTTGTAAGTTAGTCTTAACCAAGTTGCAAGTGTTATGCAGCAAAATCTAAATTAGCATGTTACAGAATTGTAGGGGTTGGAAGGGACCTCGAGAGAGCATTGGGTCCAACCCCCAAGTCCAAGTTAGCTTGTTCTTCTAGTAAAAAAGAAAAAAATAGGAGAGGGGCAGGCAACTTTTGCTGTGCTGTAACATTGGTTAAAGGGAGTGATACAGAGCATCATCCGTAGCAGGTAGCAAGCTAGGAACAGGGATTGAAAGACTAAGCAGTGTCCACAGAGCACAGCTATAGCTCTTACCTGATTGCATTCTTGTTGCCAGCAAGACATTTAGATGTTGGGAGGTACCTGTCTGGTGCTGCTGTCTTCCTCTTCTGTGGGTTTTTTTTTTGAAACTGAAAAAATCTCATCTCCCTTCCTCCTTTCTACAATGTACACAACAATTCTTGCTCTCTATTGTTTATTACTGTCATTAATGAGCCTGGATGTACTGTTTTAAGTAGGTGTTTACACTGTGTCAGCACAACTTATTTTTCTTTTTTCTTTTTTTGAGTAAGTGAGTTTCACGGGTCAGTTCAGTGGCTGATTTCATAGGAGTGAAAGTTTGGAAGGCTGAGGTTAGCAGGAATAGTTACAATTATTGTCAGCTAATGCGTTGTTATCCTGAGGCTGCAGAAGCTATGAACTTACTGCCATATCTTGTAAATGAAATTTTAAATGTTTCTGGATGCTGAAAAAGTTAGTGTTACTGAAAGTCCATGTTAGTAGTGCACACGTGAATTTGCAGTGCTGCATGAGTAGTAAAACTTACTGCTGGAATGAGAAGTTTCTGATCTAAGATTTGAAAACTGGAGTGTGGTGAGGATTTAAGAATAGTACAGAGGTGCTGCTGCTTCTCCCTCTCTCATTGTAGGACAGATTATCTTGTTTTTGAGGCTAGTTCCAAGTAACTTTATGTCTGTAAGGTCAATAGCTAAAAATTTATAAAGGTGTAACGTAATTTAGCATATTGAAATTTAAAAATATATAAAATTGCCATCATTAGAACAAAAATTATAATTTGTGTGACCCAAATCCAGAAAAAGGCATGCTATTTGCAGATGTTGGGTTTTCCTTTAACATCCTTTTAAATTTTCCCCTCTCTTTAAATGATTTATGAGAAGTTTCCATGAGTGTTAGAAGTATTGTTCTCTCCGCCTTAAAAATAATGTGTGCTAAAGCCCTCTCCAGATGAAAGAATCATTTCTCCTTTTTTGTTGTTGTTGTTATTGAAATAGTTGTTCTTATTCATACATGCAGACACAATCAAATCATAATAAAAAAACAGAATTGGATATTTTTTCCTGAGAAGAGTTTTGGAGCCAGCAATTAAATGCATTTGGAGGAACAAATGAAATTATTGAAATGTTTAAAAGTAAAGCACCAACTTGAAGCAAATATTTTTAATAGGTATTTTAAAGCATGTAGAAAACTTTGAAGTAGCATTTTTTTTTTCTTTTTCTTAAGTGAAGTTTTCTGATATTCATTGCTACCATCTGAAAGAGACCATTTTAATCAGTGGCAGATAACTTTTAAAACCCTTACTACAGAATATTCAGATGAAAGTAAAAATTGCTATTGCTGAAGTGGATGAAAATGCAAAGTTCTGTAAGGTGGAAATAGAGACACAGCACAGAATAAGCATCTGAGAATAAAGGTATTTGAATAATGTGCAATTCCTTTTTCTGCCCATCTAAAATAATCTGAGATAATTTTATTAGAGAAAATAACAGCTGAAAGCAGGCTGCTAGGTGTAGTAAATGCTACTTTCAGTGAGATTTTTTTGTTTCTAGGTATTTTTCTCTGTTTTTATTGCAAGGGTATATCTATTACACAACACACCCATCAGTGCAAACTCCATAAAAGAAACCTGCAAACAGTTACACCATCTTCTGAAGCCTGAAACAAACGTGGTGATCAAGGTGCATGCACTGCATCTTCAGGGTGCAGACACGCTTTCTTCCTTTCCTTCACTAAGTTTCCTTGTCTGTCTGGGGCCTCTGTTCAGAATCAGCTGTACTGTCACTTTCTGTTTTGTGGCTGGCTTTAAAAACTGAATTGATCACCGAATTCCTAAAAATCTGCATCAGCCTTAACTAAGGGGAAAAAGGATAAGTGGATGAACGCAGCACAGCATCTGTCCTTACTAGGAAAGGACCTTGTTGTGTGAAGAAGCCTGTCTTGCATCTTAAGTCAGAAATGACACAAGTAAGGTAGTGAAAGATTGTATGCAGACTTCGTTGGGTAAACAGCATATGCCATCAAATTTGTAGTGTTGTGTGCAGTAAAATGCCAGTTATTTGACCTTTTTCTCCCTCCCCCCACTGTGGAATAGTGAGTCATGCACTCGGGTATTGCAGTGCAAGTGATGTACTATCTCTGTTTCATTTGTATTAACTTGGGCATAGGTTGGTGCATATGAACTTACTTCAGATTTTTTTGCAATCAGTAGTATAAAATGAGGTTTTTAATGAAAATTCTATCTTTTTTATTTAACTTAGTGTATGGCTTTTTAGTTTCATGTGATAATTAAAGTATTGTCTAGGAATGTTTCTACTTCAGCTGTCTTAATATGTAAACAGAAAGTAAAAATTTAGCAAGGCAGCTCTTTGAGGAATGGCAGTTAGGGGTTTTAAGAAAGAGAAAAGAATTCGTATATTTCTGTGTAAAAAGACTTCAAAGTGAGTTATTTTTACGTAAGATCTTTATTAGTTTGTGTGTATTTACTGTCTTGGCTGTGATGGCTCTTCCTGTGGTCTGTTGGAAAAATTACCTATTTCCCTTCCTTATGGACTACTGGAAAAGAAACAAACAAGTTGACTGTGTAAACTGAAGAGGATTTAGCTGTAAAGGAAGCGTGCTGGCCAGTGCTTCTCTCTGAGCCTCCTGCCTGAGGTTCCCTCTAAGAGAATGATCTCTTAGACTTCCAGTGGCTAGCCACCTGTTGGGATGCAGGCAGAGATTCAGGCCGATAGCTACCTGACTCTCCCGTCCTGGAGGATAAGCTTTTCTTTAAACAGCTTTCATTGTGTTGGACACTGAACTAGGATGTGTTTCTTGAGGCTCACCAGAGTTTTGCATTTTTGAAGCCTATAAAAGTGGTGGGTTGTAACACAGCATAATACTGTTTTTCTGTTTAGTATTTAATGTTTTGCAGTGTAATTTGTGTTTCCCAATAATGTTATTTTATCATTATATCATATCATGTATCTGCCTGCCTGTAGTTCACATGGTGCTCAATTTTCCACTGTTCAGGGTGATTGAAATTGTGCGATTGTGCATAACCAGTTAATTCATAGTCAGAGCTTTAAAACCAACTCGTCCAGTTTTAGTTGTGCTGCTTAACCAGCAGTGATACAAATGCTGTAATTACAGTTACATAGACAGAAGTGAATGACATTTAGCACATGGTAATTGACTCATGTGGTTACAGTTGCCTTGAAGTGAGCTTAGTTATTAAGACAAAGGGTTAGAAACTGAACTTTTTAAAAACTTGGTGTGAAATAGGAGAGATTTAAATAATCAATCTGGCCCAGTTTTATTAAGTTGGGACACTATTCCCAGAATTTGGGAAAAATTCATAGGCTAGATGATACCAGGTTGTATAACTGCAGCTTCTAAGAAAATTGGCTTAGATGAGTTAAAGGAGAAAATAGTTCTTACAAGCATGTAAGAGCATGTATAATGATGATTAATGTGAAAATAAATGAAGGCACTGTAGGTGAACTAAGTAGTATTCCAGAATAGTGGTTTTGTAAGCATATGTGTGAGAATATATGTTCCTATTGAAATGAAGATATTGACAGTGGCTAAAGAAAAGAAAAAATTTTTAAAAGCCACCTTAAAAAACAGATCCCAGTCAGCAGTAGACTTCATAACCTGGAGACTTCATAACCATGGAGAATTTTTCTTATCCTTGTGTCCAAGAGTCTTGGCATATTCAGTGGTCTCAC
The DNA here is from genome assembly GCA_013400835.1 of Zapornia atra. Classification (NCBI taxonomy): domain Eukaryota; kingdom Metazoa; phylum Chordata; class Aves; order Gruiformes; family Rallidae; genus Zapornia; species Zapornia atra. Next base: position 101,197 of record VZTU01001946.1, on the reverse strand, counting down.
ATTACATACAAATTTATTCTCTTGTGTGTAATTCAGGCACTTCTAAAGATTGATGTTGGTTAAAGTGATTTTGATATTACGTTCCAGTTTACTTTAGAGACGTGTAGGATTTTAAAATTTTCCTCTTGTTACTTGATGCTTTGTAGGTCTGTACTTTTCAGAGACAATTAAGAGAAATGTATTTGGGCAAAACTTAGCTGCTAGCTATATACACTTGTGAGAAGATGCTGCTTAAACTTCGAGGAATTTGAGTTCAGTATCCCTTTAGGCCACTCTTGTTTCCATTGTTATTACTTCACGTATTTTATCATGAGGCACTCTGATACTGTTTGAAAGGGCAGGGGAAAGCATGTAGAAACCTACTGGTGGTAATGGCTGCATAGTGTTCTTACTGTTCCAGAAAGCTGTGGTTTGGGGGGCGGGGATTATGGCTTTGGTGCTGGTTTTTGTTTTGCCTTTTTTTTTTTTTTTTAAGGGTCTGGAAAAGCTTAGAAAACGCTTTCAGTAGAAAAAGTTGTTTTGGAGCAAGTGGAAAGACCTACATTAGCAGCTCTTTTTCTGATAGGAGCTTATCATCAAGAGGCTGACTGAAAGAAAGATGCTGCACTTCAAAGTCTCTATGCTACAAAGAAACAGAAAATGAAACACGGTATTTTTAGTGTTTGCTTTTGCTTGGATTGCTTCTGTTAGTAGTGACCTACTGTCTGAAAAGAGAAAACCCGGGTAGCAAGCTAGAAGCTGGGGAAATTTGACCCTGAAATCACTTAATGTCCCAGTGGTGAGAATGACTGAAATTGTCAAGGATTCTTGGGAATCTGATAAATTAGCTTCTTAAGCTTGCCTGAAAGCATAAAGGTTTTCTGTGTACACCTCCTAGAAGAAAATACTCTGTTAAACAGAGGTGAGGAGGAGAGGGGATGGTGATTCTCCTGGCCTTGATATCTGTGGATATGAATCTCTGTCTTAATCCTCTTTGGGCCCTCAACATGCTAATAGCGTTTAAAGTTTGACTATTAACTATTAGAATCAGCATTCAGGCCTTCATGTGCTTGGGTCAGGAAGAAATTATTTTCTTGATACGTAATTTGGCTTCTTGGCTGCTGATTTGCACAGTGGCAGATCATGCTGTGACAGCTGAAATGCTTCCTACCCCAAATGTTAAGTTGTGCCCCTCTCGTAGCAGTTGCCTGTCATGTGGCAGGGGTGACTGAAACGGCACAATCAGCAGTGCTTAATTTGCTGCAGTTCACTATCCCAGAGCATTAAAGTATTGGCTACAGTATGAGACTGCTAATGGAGCACGATGGTATCAGCCCAGACTTAGGGAAGTTTTTACAGGAGAAGTTGTTAGGGACTTTGCAGGAACAGTCATCTTCCTCCGAAGCACGGGGGATGGTTCAGCTAGTAAAGCATGCCCAAGTGATCTCATACGTAATTGCTTACAGAGTCTTTTGGCATTGGTAATAACCTGTGCTTTGCTGGTGACATACATATTTTTGTGTGAAAGGACAGAAAAGACTATTTTTAGACTGGCAGCAGAAGTTTGCACTTGTACTACCTGAGATAAGAAAGTCCACAAACGGTGAGCAACTGCTGCTAATTCTGGAATGGGCAAATACCCAGAAGGAACCTTCTGCTCTCTGCGTTTGTCCTCTCTCTGGTCCGTATAGGACAGTGTGAGAGCTGCTGTCATAGAGCTTTGGGTGATTCTTTATGACTCGCCAGTGGAGCTTTTTTAAAATGTAAGTTTTAAAATGTAATTAGCTTTGCCTCATTGGAGTGAGGTGACTCGTTGCTTCATCACGAATTGAGAGTCTGAGAAGTCAGTTGCAAACATGAGCTTTCGTCTCTTGAAGGCGTAGGTATTGTCTCTTCCTTGTGTTGATGGAACAACTGATAAAGTAGAAAGAAAAGCTTGAAAGTCAGTCTAAAACAATGTAAAAGGTAGAACCACAGAAACTTCATCGTGGTCTCAGTCGAGATATGACTGCTGGAAATGGCCAGCAGCCAAGCTTTGCGGCGCATCTGACTTCACCTGGCACTGTCATCTGCTCGTGGAAAACACTTCTTAAATGATACGATGATGAATGGCACTTCTATTTAACAGTGTCACCCGCTTAAAATGCTCTGTAACATCTGTTGCTTTGTTCATGAAGTTACAACAAAGATGAAATAACTGTGGAGTGGCTGAGGGAGCGTGTGGGGTTTGCAGAAGGGCTGCCTGTGTTGCAGCTGCTTGGGGAGTAAGCTCTGGCTAGTTTCCCTGAGCTTCTCTGTGTGTTATCCTTGTGTACCCTACTTAAAACAGGTTAAAATGCCTAACTAAGAGTTTGTGATGTGATGAAATGCCTTTATAAGTTTTACTGGTTGTTGATAAATAGATACAGTAGTTTTCTAATTAATATGTTGTTTGTGTCTGATATCACAGTCAAATTCTGTGTATTCTTTGTTTCCAAAGCGGAAAGCTAGAAAACAAAAGAATGCCAAAAAGCCCATCCTCAGAGGTGACTCCTTTTGACTGTTAGAAAGGTGTGCTCCTAATGATAAGTTCTTTTATAAATTGAGATTGCTAAATGTGCAATAAATCAAGCACATGAGGAAATGTCGCTTCATTCTGGATTTCTCCCTAAATGAAAAAATGAGAGTTCCCCATTTGTATAATCTAATCTGTAATTTGGGGTTTTTTTGCAGAGAGAATAGGCATGACACTTCTGTGAAATTCTGATTAACTGTCATACTTTTCTCTTTAACCTAATATTTCAAAGCTTCATCATGTGCTGGAGTTCACTTAAAGATTTTTTGGAGTGGTTTTAAAGACAAAATTAAACAGTTACTTGAATGTCTTACGTATGTATTGCCAGTTAAATTTACAAGAACCCACTTGTTCTTTGTTTCTAAGACTAAACTTTAAACTGATTGACCTGCTCCAGTAATTTTAAGTTTTAAAAGCCAACATCTTCCTGAGATGTAGGATTTTACGTCCCCACAGCTGTTTAAATGCTGTTTTAGTTTTGTTTTGTTTCTTCTAATCTCTTGTTCTATGTTCTGTGTAATTCTTCAATGTAAATGATTGATCAAATCCCTGGTTCTTGGATTAGGGATCATTTTTGTTTGGTTTGGAAATCACTAAGGTAATAACAATAAATACACAAAAATTTTTCAAAGACATGGCGGAGTAGTACCACTCATGCTACTGCTGATACTGCAGGACCTGCATATTGTTTATAATCTGAGCCCCCTCTTCCCTTCTGTGGTGATTTTCATGCTACCACATGAGCTCGGCTGGTTTTTCAGCCTGTGTCACTATGCATGAGTATTCTGAGGTATGGCAGCTTGGGAAGGAAGCGTATGAAATTCTCTTGTCCAGGGGTTTGGTTGGGGCTTTGTTTGTTTGCTTGTTGGGGGTTTTTTTGTGGCTTTTTTTTAAATACAGAAAGATGGAGATGACAGCAACAATCTTTGTTTATTGTTAGCTTTTACTTTTGGTCCTACGAAAGCAAGGTTGTGGAGTTTGTACCGCTTAGGAGAAGGTATCAAAATGTAGGGGGAGTCTGTTTTTAGTAGTAGATTGAATTTTGGATCCTTAGTGAGGTGCCACTAAAGCAGCCAGGGAAGAACTGCTTGGGACAAGTGTCAAAAACAGTGTTTCTCTGTGTGGTATGTGCCTTTACTCCTGTCTGCCAAGAGTGGTTTTTTCCTTACATTTTTGCTTTATGAAAGCAGAGTCACTTTTCCTTTTAAAATATCATAGGTCCAAATGGCAGAATCAGTGCCCTTACAGTAATTGTTAAACCAGTGACCTTCAAAGTGGGAGGTGAAAGTTATTAAATTCCCTTTTCAGACTGGGATTCAAATTCCATCTTGCGGAAGTGCACGGTATGCCTCTGTGTGCTGGGAAATCTTGAACCTCTTCCTGCTGAGGTTGCCCCTATGAGTGGAAAGAGGGGTGTGTGATCACTCTCTCAACTGCATCTAGCTGAACAGTGCAGGCCGTCATGGAAAAGGGTCGTAGGGTAGGGAGAAGTTATTTATAGGGTGGGTTGTTTTTTTAATACAATTTTCTGGTTTGACGTTCTTAACGGTGTTTTCTTCTGAAGACCTGCTTGTGTTTGTGTGAATAGTCTTGGGCAGTAAAATTTAGATCTCTTTGAACTTTTTATTCCTCTTTAGCTCATGTTCCTTCTTGTACAGATTATTATATTTTACAGGAAGGGCAATGCCCTTATTTCTTTGTCCTTAAAAGAAAGTAGCATTCCCTCCATTTTGAAGAACAACTTCCTGACCAAACATTTAGAGGAAATGAGTGGAGGAGGAATGTTTAATTTGAGGATCCTATATGTGAATGAAGCATGAACTTTTCATGAGTTTACTCGTGTGGTACAAACACTTCTCAACCATTTAAAACTTTGTTACGTTACCGTTCCGGTCAAGACAGAGGGAGGGAGTTGTTGCCACACTGAGGGTTAGGGAACAGCATGAATAAGGCTTTCCAGGTGTGCAGTTATGACTTCAGGTGTACAAATGGAACTGAAAATCTGTTTGTAAGTGCTGGAAATACTTATGGGTTAGATGTGTTAAACTCAGTTGTTTAGGTACCCAGTCAGTTGTTTTGGTTGAAGTACTAAGTTAGCTTGGTTCAGCCAGTCATTTTAGGGAACCTAGAAGTCATTCACTTGGGAGTTAAACATTCTTACGCCAAAAGACTGATTTGCAAGTGTGGTACTTACTAACATATTGGAATTTGAGCTCTGGGAGGAAAATTAGTGTTGCAGATTTGTGTTTGGTATTTTGTTAGACTCTGCATTGTAATTTTGGTTTGTCATGGCTTTATCTACAAAATGAGGTACAGCAGGTTTTAGATGTTTAAGTTGCTCTTTTGAATTTAATACCAAAATGTTTTTCTGTTACTTATTCTTTTGTTTTTCTTCACAGCTTTCATCCAGTCGGATGGCATAATAGAAATGCTGCGTTTTGATGAAGGAGACCTATTGCAGGTATGTAGTTGGAGTAAGTCTGAGCTAGTAATATTTCACCTTCCTTTAGACAGCTGCTTTTTTGAAACTCGTGGGTGAGTAGGTTTGTGAAAATAAGCATCAAACTTAAGTCCAAAAAGGCTTTTGGACCTTCTAGACTTATTTTCAACAATATGCTTTGGTGTGACCTGAGGTTCTGGTTCCCTGATCTTTTGTGTTGGGAAACTGGTGGAGTTTACTCCAAGTTTTGTCTGGCTTATTTGTCTGGGTTTTTCCTCAGAAAAACTGGGAGATGCTTTGTGTTTTAAGACTCGCCTTGATGTGGAGTTGGGATGGAATCAGATAGCATAACTAGAGGAACAGGGAAGTGTTGGAAGATACTGAAATGTAAAGGCAAGCCCTTGAGGCCATGTCACCACTGGGCTTAAAGAAAGTTCAGATTAATGGAGTGAGGTAATTGCTGTTGTGAATACGGATTTTTTCAGGTATAATGTTGCCAATCTTGCCAGATCTATTTTGATGTGAGTCAAAAACAGACAAAAAGTTGACTTTAAAGAATACGTGCTGGTATTTTGAGATGATGGTAGTAGTTGTGATGAAATACATGGCAGCGTGGCTTGATACTTCAGAGCTACCTATTTCTGAAGTTCTATTGACAAGAATTTCATAGATGTGCATTTTGTGGATTGTCCTTATGCTGAGAATATCTTTTGTTTAAATTCCTTGATGATATTAGTCCTGGTAGTTGAGAGGGAGGAGAGGAGAAAGAAGCAAGCAATTACTTGTTTAAATGATGAGTACACATGGCATGTGATTCTCCTTAGCTACATTCAATACCAGTGCAGCACTTGATTTACGGTTCCTACCTATCTACCTCTTATCTATAAAAGACAACAAATGTAAAAGCTGTATAGTTCAGGGCTTGTGATAATACTATTTTTCAGATTTATGAAGGTGGGAGTTTTTTCTTCCCCCTACCTAAGTTTTAAGGTTTATTATTTGGTTGGGCTTTTNAAAACCAACCATAAACAAACAAGTGAAAAAAATGCCCCAGGTTCCCTTTGAAGAGTTGTTAAGATGTCATTTGGTAAATGCATTCTCATAACAGATACCTATACAGGCTTATTTTTGGACATATAGAGTAGAATGGTGGAATTTTTCCATGTGTCGGTTACAGTCTCATCTGTTACAATTTTTGACTCAACTTGCATGGAGATAACACTTACCAGTATAAAGATAAGAGAAAATAATATCACTAAGCTTAGTTTCTTTTATACACTTTGAGAATATACAAATCTGAAAGTATTTTTTTTTCTTCTAACGTACTATTAATCACAGTGGTTCTCAGGGTGGGAAAGTAGTGATGGTGCTCTGAACCACCTCCAGAATTAATAAAAAGACGGAATGGTAAAATGGTTTGTTAATCGTTCCAACTTCATTGCAAGAAGCAGCAGAGACAGGAAAATTAGGATAAATGTCCTGGTGGGACAAAGTCAAGGAATACCAGATGTGGTACTGTAAACCTTGCAGTGCTTCGGATTGCATTCGGCCACCATTTATACACCGCTGAATATTTGATTTAAAACAAAGCAAAAGAGAGAACATTTCTAATAAATCGTTTATATGTTTTATATTACAGTTGTGGCTCTTAAGCCAAAACTACCTACATAAGTGAAACCAGTTCCCGTTAATCAGAATGATACGGCATTCTCTAGCTTACAACTTATGGATTTTTTTCCCTGTAGATTTTAATATGGAGACATCTTGTGACTACTTACTGCAATTAAAAAAAATAAACCCAAAGTAAATACATTGTTCTAAGACCAGTTTTACATCTTAAGAGCAGAAGTTACTAAAATTTTAAACCTACTGCAGTGTCATTGAACATTTTTCTTTCAGGCTTCCTGTAAGTTTTCACAAATGTTTGTTTATTGTAGGTCATCCAATGTTACAGCACAAGTATGGTGATGCAGTAACTCAGTATTGTCTGATGTTATGTCACCTTCAGGTGTTAGGCTTTCTTAATATATAAAAAAACCCCTGTTTCAGTGCAGAAAGTGATCAGTAATCACTGAAGTGTCAAAGCCATCTCCAGTCTTGGTTTATTTTCCTCTCCTCAGAAGTTGATACCTTTACAATGAAAGCAAGCCCTTTTCCTGTTGGAAGGAGTTGCTTTCCAAGTAAGGGAACCAAATGCTGAGTTTTACATAATTTAATCATTAGGGATTCCTGCCACTTCCCTCAAGGTTGGTGAAACACTCCTTATTTGCCTTATGGGCTTCTGTTGTAAAAAATGAAATGTGCTGGAAAACTGGGTTTGACCAAACTGACTTAAATTTGTTATTTATTGAAAGAGCATAAATCTTTTAAAATATTTAAGTACCCTTGCATTTAGTAAAAATAATCTAGCAATAGAAATGTCATTGCTTCATGCTAGTGAATAACAGTAATGAAGTAAATAGGACTTTTGGGTGTGGATTTCCAATCCACAGGTGAAAGTGCTACCCCATGTTGCTCTGCTGTACGTTTTAACAGAACAAACCCAAGCATGTTATTCTTTAGCATACATGCTTAAAGGTTTTTATCTGAATAAGTTTTAAGCTATTTCTGCACATAGATTCAATTAAAATGATGAGAGAGTTTTTCCTAATTCTGTCTGTTCTTCACGTGAATCAGTCTCTGTAAGGACTCAAAAACTTTTTTCACTCTTCAAATGATTATGTAGATCCTGAACATAGGGTGAGAGTTACATTAATGTAAATTGTCCACTGCTCGATGCAATGTAGGGTTTGTTTTCTTCAATAGCAGCCAATTTGCAGATGCCTATATAATTGGTTGTCACTTCAGGATCATAGATTTGTTTGGTTGGAATAGACCTTAGGAGATGACCTTGTACTTCCTACAGGTAGTTTTGTGTGTAGATCGATTACCCTTGTCAGATGCTTGACCATTCTGTGCACAAAACCTCTACAGGAGTAACTTTGACAGGTCTTCTTAAGTGCACGTTTGTTTCATGTCAAAACTGTTATTTTGTGGCTTCTTTTTTTCTCTGATATATGTTCAGATAGGTTTTTGTTAGTTTGTTGGGTTTTTTTATCCTCATGGTGATCACTTTATACTAAAATGATCAGCTTCATGGAAATGTTAAAAAACAACCTGTAACTTTCTTTACCAGCTGTTTGTCTGTGTAATACTTAAAGCGTAGCATTTCATTGGGATGTTAGTACTGGGAAGCTTTCAGACAGAACAGGGGAGTTGCTTCCCTGTGTAATAACACTTGTTTTAACCATTCCAAAATGAGTTGTAAATTTTTGACAGCGTTTTCTTTTGCTTCGTATAGTTTGTATTTCACTATGTTCTCCAGACACAGTCTTTTCTTTAGTGCACTACCACTTAGTTATTCCCAGTTTTAGATTAGAGCTTTCCTTCAGATGAACTTCTCCTTTTCAGTGTCAGGTCTCTCCTCCTTGTGTCCTGATTATTTGAACCCTTGTCCAGACCTGACAGATGCTTCAAGCCTCTGACAATGATGTCATCTGCAAATATTAGGAGCGCTGAAATAAACTACAACTGTTACTTTTAATAATTTATCCTTTCATGTTAAGCCAACATACTGTCTCGCTTCTTGAGGAGTGTAAAGTAAAATTTATTTCCCAGAGACAAGTTTTTATTTGCTTTTAGTTCATAAAGGGTGGTTTCCCAGGTCATTCTATTTATTGTGAGACCTATCTAATGCTTTTCTGTACAATGTAGTTGGGGCCACTGTTCTCCAAAGTGAGTGATCTTCTATTCAGACTAAGTGTTTGGAAAGTACTGCTGCCTATGTAGTTGTATTTTTAAACCATCATATTCTTACAATGAAAAAGGAGAATGGTAAGACTCCTCAGGGAAATTCTCTTAACATGAATCACTACACTTAGCCTTGCAGCAATAATCTTAGAAATGCTTTTTTACAGGTGAACTTCTGGAAGTTATTTTACTGATACTTACTGGTTGGCAGAATAGCTAAGATGGGAAAAAGGAAAAGCGTGTGATTTACATTTACTTCATATATATTTGCTGTCTTTATTCTTAAACTGCTGTAAATTGCTAGTCACAATAATTGGTATTGGGAATGACAGTGGTTCTGAAAAAATAGAATCTTAACAGGATTTGCAGCGACTTTGCAAGGAGGAAGGTATGGGATTGAACTACAAGCATGGGAATCAGCAGTGCTGCTGATCTCTTCCTGCAAGGGCTTCACTACATTCTTCATGATCTGTATTTCATTCTGTATGGCACACTAAAGAAGTATCAGAACAGAAGTGGCAGCCATTCAGTTCTGGTGTATTAATGACAGCATTTTCAGGGTGTAAAGCTTTAATGTCTTTTTAATCTCAAATTTTCATACTGTATGTTGACTCTTAAAGGCTTTTGATATGATCTCCACTGATGTCCATATGGGGGCTGTATCTCAACAGGTTGTCTATAAGTGGGCAATGAAGTGACTGGACCATTGACCTCAACGGCTTTACTCAAATGTTGTGGTTTTGCATGGCAGGGTTCTGGTGGAGGAGGGGAGGCTGCAGGGGAAGTATGAAGTACAGCTGGCAGTCAGTTATCCATCATGAAAACTTATAATGAGGACAATATTGCTTAATGTCTTAATTAGCAGCCTGAGTGATGGTATAGCATCCACAAACTTACAGAGAGTACTCGCTACCAAATTGGGCAAAGTAGTTGATACACTGGGAGGCAGAGCAGCTACTCAGAGGGACTTTGGCAGGCTGACAGGAACCTCCAGACATCCAGCTAAGGCAAATGCAAGTCCTGCACCTGGCAGAGAATAAACCTGTGTAACAGGACAGGTTGGAGAGTAACTGCAGAAAAGACCTGAAAGGGTCCTGGTAGACAAGAAGTTGAATTAGCTGTGTGCCCTTGTAGCAAAGGAGGCTGCCAGCCTACTGAACTGTATCAACAAATCTGGAGCCAGAATATAAGGGCTGTGATTTCCACCCCCAGGCTTCAGAACCTGTGGGACTGTAGCTGGACCACTGTGTCCAATCTGGGCCACCCAGTAGAAAGAAGGCACTGACAGAGGGATACCATGATTGTCAGGGGCTGGAATACTTCTCAGACTAGCCTGTAGAAGAGAAGAACAAGGGCAAAACTAATTGCTGTGAGCAGAGTTGACAAGTGCCAGATTTTTTCATTGTGCACAGAGGAAGGAGTGGAAGGGTTTGGACACCAATTTCAGTGTGGGACATTCCAAACCCATGTAAGGAGAAAAGTTTTTCAACTTGAGGGTGATGAAACACTGGACCAGGTTACTCAGAGAAGTTGCTGAACTTCTATATTTGGACATATTCAGAACTCGATGGCAACAAAGCTGTGAGCAACCTGCACTATTCCTCCCCTGAGCATGGGTTGACTAGATAGCCTCTGGAGCTTCCTTCCAGTGTGTGTGATTTTATGAAAGCATAAAAGCTGCCCCTGTTCACTGCCACTGCTTGTGAGCAGCTGAACCCTGCTGCTGCTCAGGGAAGAAGAAGAAGAAAAAAAGGCAGTTTTTTTCTTGTACAGAAGAATTGCCACCCCCAGGCTTCAGTTTAAAATAATTAATTGGTGCCCAGGAGTAAGTCACTGAGGCAAAGCCAATGTCAATAGCGTGTGTTGCATCAGCTAAAGTCAACTGATGTTTTTGTTTTCTTATGTGTGTTTGGGTCATGTAAGAGCACGGCAAGAATGACTCAGTTCAGTCCACTTTCAGCTACCTCCCAGATTACAGCATTCATTTTTTTTCATTACCTAAAGCAAGATACTAATCACTAATTCTTTTTAATTATCTTACTTATTAGCATAGAACTCATGAATGCAGCAATGAAGATTTATGCTACCATCTATGTATCAGTTTCAGCTGTCTCTCAAGATACAGTTGTGAGCAGCACATAGCTTTTTTATATGAAGGAACCAGCCTTGCTGTAAAATAACAATATGTAAAATGTCCATGCAGAATTAAAACTGGAAGAGTCTCTTAAATTAGTGTGGATACTCTTATGGAGGAATACAGAAAGTTTTGGTTGTTGAGAATTTTGGTAACAGTAAAGTATTTTGGTGTCCAGAAACAGCAGGCCTTGATTAAGTGTGACTCCATGCTCCCCCACTGTCCTTAAGACATTAGGGCTTCGACTCAGTTGCTTTAACATAGGCAAACAGTGCTATCTGAGTTGCCCTGGGCTATCCCAGAGATCTACGTGGACCTGGCAGATATGGCACAGGGCAGAGGAGAAACTCTTTGCCCTTCAGCATGTCAGCCTGAGACCAGGCAGGTTGCCCTAGGACATTAATCTTTAGTGGCAGCAGATGCCTATGTTTAGATGACTGAATGTAGTGCTAGGTAATATGACCTCTTACCAAGAAGTGAAGAATAGCTATTATAACAAACTGGTGAGATTTTTTTTTTTGGGGTGGGGGGGGGGGAAGGGGTGTGAGATTTTTTTGGTTTTGTTGCCTGGCTGAAGTTAACAACCATGGCTGTGTCTGTAGAGACAGCCCCCAGACTGTGAAGTGTGGAGTCTGATTCTCTACATTTGCAAGACTGTTGTCTGGTATCATTCCCCAACTGTACCAAGTGTGTAAGGTGTGCTTTCAGGTACAGATTCTTGGTGAAATCTTTAAGTATATGAGCCCCTCCAGAGAGGAAATGTTGTAAATCTTGAAACTGCTGCAGGCTGACTGCCTTCAAATTCTTTAACTCACTTTGTGCGAGTTGTCTGAAGATCTCGATTCTTAAATCCCTTTGGTTTTCAGTTTAATCCTTCTAGGGTTATATAAGAGATAAGGCATGCAACTGTTAGCAGCAGCAGCCTAAATGCATATGCTGGTTTTTTTTTTTTTTAACTGCAATACTTGAGCACAGCTTTTTGGGTGAAAAGATAACCACCCAGTACTGGTTAAAGGGGTGATTTTCCCTCTCCTGTTTCTTTGTCCCACTCAGCTGTATATTTCTACTGTTTCTTTTTGTGCTGACCTTAGTTTTTGTTGTTAGGCAGTCAGTTGGATCAGGAAGTAGTTCCAATTTAATTTTTTCCCCTGTAGCTTATCTTATTATGTTTCTTGAAATATTAATAGTGTGCACATGCAGCCTTCCTCCTGATCTGTACATTGCAAGGTAGTGTTTTGTTATTTGCAATACTTCTTCAGTACAGATAAGATTTAATAAATGTTTCCTGTAAGTAATATTTTGCTAATGCTGCTCTATTTCAGATATATCCTCTACCGGATACAAGAATAAACTATATTTATTAAAAACCATCATTTTATTTCTCTTTACCTGATAAACCAACAGTATTCAACAAAACTACACTTTAAATAGTGGATTAATCTAGTACATGGTTTTAGTTCTTGGCATTTGTGTTCATTTTGTGCAGTGACACAGGAAAAATAGCATGCCAGACTGCAGCGCAGTAAAGCCATGATTTTATTTGAAGATCAATTTTTCTTTCTTTTTTTTTTTTAAAAAGGCATTTGGAACACGTAACAACACATTTGTATGTTTTTTTGTTTACTGCCCGTCTCTAAAGATTGACATGTAATAAAAATGAGTGGTAATTATAGAAACTACCACATGAGTTTTATTTTTGGTTTAGTTCCATGATGCTGTGGTGGTTGAGCTGCTGAAGTAGGTATGGTATTTCTTTGCTCTTGATTGACCCTGATTTTTAAAAAAACACAAACCAAAACCAACAAAAAATCCACCTAAAAACACAAAACAAAGCCCATACAGCAAAGTACCCACAAAACCTCCAAAACTAACTAAAAAGCAAGTGACCTCCTGCTCCAAACAGAAGTGTCATTGAAACAAATTTTTCAATTAGTCAAATTCATATTAAACAGCCATCTGAAAGCAAAAACCAGGTTTTTCTTTGTAAGAGTGAATCCAATAGATTTTTGCTCCTAAATGTATTTCATATGCATAATGTCCTACCAGAGTTACTTGTGATGATGTTAAACTTTATGTACAGATATTAGTCTAATATTTTCATAGCAAATCTGTAATTTCAGAACATAGGAGGGAAAACTTGCGTGTATTGTCAGCAAGAGAAATTAATTCTCAACAGTTAACTACAGCCATGGCTACGTAGCTATTGTCAATGATGTCTATTTCCAGTTGTTTCTGTATTTTTCTGGAATTAAATTTGATATCCACTGGCCTCAGTCTAAAAGCTGCCCTGGGTGGGGTCTTAGTCTAAGATGGGCATTAGGGATATTGGCCACCAGTTACGGTGCTGAAGAGCATAGATAACAAATCATTTTCTCTACCAAATAATTTAAAACTTAATAGAACATTCTCTCTTGTTAGAGCCAAGGCTAGTTTTCAAAAATGGGACAGTGTTGGTCATGACTATTTTCATTGCCCTGTCATAAGATCCATCATCTGATAGTCAGGTAACTGCTGGCCATTTTAATTATACATTTTAGTTATGTTTCTAAAGAAAAATCAATTACTAGAAGGAAGGTTGTATATAATTGTAGTGAATAATGAACTTTAACCTTCAAGGACGTTAGTAAGGAATACAAGGTGTTTGTACATCTGTTAACTTCACAGAGTACGTTTAGTGGTTGTTGTGGTTCAACTCCAGCAGGTAGCTCTACCCAGACACTCGCTTCACAACCTCATCCCCACCTCCCTGGTGGGATAGAAGAGAGACTCTTAAAGGTAAAAGTCAGAAACCTCATGGGTTGAGATAAAGACAACTGTAGTGGGTAAAGCAAAACAAGGAATTAATTCACCACTTCCCATGGGCAGGCAGGTGTTTAGCCACCCCCAAGAGAGTAGGGCTCTATCACATGTAGTGGGTACTTGGAAAGAAAAACACCATCATTCTGAATGTGTTCCCCATTCCCCCCTTCCTCCTTCTTCCCCCAGCCCCCTATATGGTGAGCATGACGCCATACAGTATGGAGTATCCCCTTGGCCAGTCTGGACTGGCTGTCCCAATTGTGTTCCCTCCCAACTCCTTGTGCACCCCAACCTGTTCCCTGGTGGGATGGGGTAAGGAGCAGCAAAGCCCTTGGCTCTGTGTAAGCACTGCTAAGCAGTAAACACAGCCCCCCACTAACTGCTATTAAGAACATTAACTCTACCCCAGCCCAAAGCAGCACAGACATATAACCGTATTTCACAGGACTGCTGTCTTAGTAATTTTGAGTTGTCTCCCTGCAGTAGGCAGCAAAGTCAGTGGTGTGAATGCATGGCATGGCAGAACAGAGCTGGTGAAATCAGAGGGATGGCTCAAAATGTCTATGCTGTAGTAAAGAAGAGAGAGGTACATGTAGTTGTTCCATAGGGAAGAATGCCAGATGATTTCAATTAGTAGAGAAAACACTAAAAATGGATTCGGGTCATTTTTGGGTATGTCTACATTGCTGATTGTATTCCACAGATCTTCAGATCCAACCTTTCTCCTCATCAGCAGCTGGAGCATACCCCTTCCTGTGTGCATCAGAGGTGTGCAGGGAAAGCTCATGAATGCTGAGCTGTACCGAGCAGTCTGTCTGTCAGCCTCCCTCAGGGGTGGCTGGCTGGGGTGGAGACCGGGGTGCATCTGAGCTCCTGTCAGATAACTCAGGCTGTTTAGTCCTTACCAGCAAGCAGTAGCCTGTTGCCACTGAGTAGACTGTTGCCCTCTTAAAAAGAATGGTACATCTGCAAGCTGTAGGCAATAGTTACATCATTTAAAAGGGAAAAAAAAAATTGGAAGGGCAGACGGGGATTCATGGTGGTTGGATTTTTGATACAAAAGTAGATAATAAGAATAAGCATATGTAATTGTGAGTAGCTGTTCGAGACTTATTAAAACCATTTAAAAAATACTCAAGCAATATGTATTTTCTGCAGAGCTTATAAAACCATGCTGTTGTGAACTAGAGGAAATCACTGGCTTAATGTTTTGAAGGAGTGCTTGTATGAATTGTCAAGCCAGCTTTGACAGCTCAAGTCCTTTTTGAATGGAAAGAAAATGTTTTCAGCTGATTCACATTGAGTTTCCTATGTACTTTTTAAATTGAGAAATTAATGAGTGACAGTTTGTTCTCAGCCTTTCAGTCTGAGGAAAAAAATAAGGTACTGAATGCAGAGATCTGGTTTTTCTGATTAAATTTTTTAAATTTCAGAGCAAATCAATTAACTTGTTAGGCAGTGCTTCCTAGAAAGTTTTAGATACAAAACGTTTTGTATCTTAAATGTTTATCAATTAATTAAAGATTATTTTAATTTTCAGCTTTCTTTAATTTATCTTACTGTTCTGAAACAATTCACTACAGGTTTTAAGTAGCTATTTATATCTTACTGGAAATAGAAAATAGAGGATGACATCAGAAATTTAAGAAGCTGAACTAAAAGCTTCTCAATATATGAATATTATACCTTAATGGAATGATTTACAAGCCAATAGATTTTAATGAAAAATAACAAGCACCCTGTTTTTCTAATTACGGTACCAGCATAATATGTAAGTTTAAATGAAAGCTTAATGAGTTTAAATGAAAACTTGCAGATTTTTAAGGTGTGATAAAAGTGGCAACACCAAACAACTTCCCTTGTCTCTTGGCATTCTGTTCAGTGAGGAAAAACTGTACTGCTCATGCTGTACTGCAAAGCGTAACTTCATGTGAACCCCTTCCTCCTGCAACATCCCTTCAGCAAGGCAGCCTGCCCTTTATTTCAGAGGTGTTAAATAAAAAAAAAAACCCCAAACCTAATTAATGCTCTGCCTAGACATTTAAGGTTGCAAATAAATCCTAAAATTGCAAACAATTTTTTTTCATGAAATACTTGCAGCTTCCTCTAGCTTGATAAAAATTTGAGGGTCATTAAACCAAGGAATTTTATTTCAAATCTGAAATGCTACTTGGATTTGCAGTCCAAAATTGATCCTTGGCATGAATCAAAAGCATTAATGTTTGTGGATTAAGAGGTTTAATAGTAAGAATTACAAAATTTGAAAGAAGTGTCTCCAGGAAACAAAATAAAATAAAGATGATTTTATTAGAAGAATTTTGAAGAAAAAAAATCTTTTAGGGAAAGCAAGGTAGGAAAGTACAATCTGTAGGTGAAATAGAATTCAGTGAGGAACCCAGCCAAGGGATTTTATTTTAGTCCTGAAATGAGATATAAAAAAATTGCATTCCCCTTGCAAACAAGCATCCGTATGCTGGAGGTGAAACTGTGTCAGATGAGCCAAAGTGCACCATAACGTTTATCAGACCTCTAAGTCGTCTTCCCGCTCCCAGAAGGTAAATACTCATCTTGATCATGACATGCCTGTAAGAGAAGGACTGAAATCCTCAATTATATCCCCAAATCCTATGGGAAGACAGAAGTTTTCAGAGTCAGGTGTGTTTCAGTGTTAGCTGTATCATGAGGATATTCCGTATGCAGCCTTCTAAGCCAGTTGGGATTTCTTAGACAAGAGTAAGCTACTGGAATTTCCTTGACAACCTAACCTCGTTGTTTTCAGGTAATTAACTGTAATGTCCTTCAGAGTGGCAGTAAAGGTATGAATAATAGAGGCTAGAAGATCATTAGCAGGGAAAGAGATGAAGTTTCCTAATCAAAGAGAGATTATAGTGTTCTTTGTTTTTCTAGTTCATTAAATTACACTGGTGAGATAATTGGTCAACTGTTAATTTGTTTTATATGCTTTTCTTTGTGATGTTTCTCACATCTATACTAGGTTGCTTCTTTTTCTTTTGCTCCCTACTATGTTGTAATTTCCCAGATATTTTTTTTAACTTCTTTCAGTTTTTAACTTGTTAAGGTGCTACTTGTCTTAAAGTTTCTGGGAGTTCCTGCCACTGCAACTGATGGCAGTTCTTGGCTGGGGCCAAACAGATTTTCAGTAGAGTCTTAATTTCTTTTAAGTAATTATTGGGAAAAGCCAATTTACATTTTCTGCTCCAGATCAGAACTTTTTCTTTTGTCTTTCAAGATCTGATCTACTAACTTCTTTCAGTAGCTGGCATGTTGGGATTTTTTCCCACAGGAATTATAATGCTGTCAGTGTCTTAAATTTAAAATGATCTTTTTCTTTTACAGACTGAGAGAACTATAGGCCTCAGTTCATATCAACAGAAAAGGTAAGCATGATTGTCTTAGTTTAATACAGCCATCCTATGGCAAGATTTGTGATAGTATTTATAAGAATAATGTTATAGTGTAAATAAGACCAAATAGAAATTGTGTCTTTTTTCCCCATTATTTGTCTCATATGGAGGAATTTAAGCTAAAGTGTAAAACAATTTTTAATATTGGAGGGCAAAATCACTTCACATATGGAATACAAAAAGGAAGAATTCTTTATTTCACTTTGTAACATACAGCAGAGAAATTCTGTGTAACTAAAGAGGGAGTAAACAGGCTCTGCTTGTAGTGTTGGTTTGGTTTGGGTTTTGTTGGGTTGGTTTTTTATTTTAAATCATTTTACTGAAGTATTGTTGTGAAAGGAGTTGGGTCTGTTTAACTTGCTTCAAATGTTCTTGGGGTCCTTTTGATGAAAAACTTTATGGTGTTACTTTTGATAGATTCTTTCCCATCCCCCTGTCTGTGTCATCCTGTGTCATGTTGTGCTGGGTGTCGTCCTCCCCTGTCCAGCCAAGACATAATCTGTTATTGGAGAACTTTGCATGTATTGTACCTAAGAAGGAAAAGAAGTGGCATCTTGTTTTTCCTGGTTCCTGATTTTTCTCTGGAGACTCCTCAGATATTCCTGTATATTTCATGAGTACGTTGAACAGTAATAATGAACCCTGTTTCTTATGCAATAGCTTTCAACAGACTGTCACGTAAAGCATAGCTTATTTTCAGTAAATGCAGCCAGATTTTTGTCATGGACTGATTCCGTTTCTCTCCCAAGAAATTTAGTAAAAGGGCTATTCTTTTTCTTCATTTCAGATGCCTATATGAAAAGTTCTTATTTTATTATGTACACTGTTGCCTAAACACAGGCTTAGGAGCATTCTCTTTGCCACAGGTTTTGAAAAATCTCAGGAAAAAAATTATTTCATTTTACACTTAAAAGCTTTGTTCCTATTTGTATCATGTGATACCCAGTCTCTGCTGCATTCTGATGAGATAGGGACATAAATCCTGCAATGTACATCATCTGAACGGCCTGCAAACACTGGAGTTTGGTCTTACCTAGTTCTAAGTATACTTGGAATTCGGGGGAAAAGAGTGAACATAAAGGTACTGAAGAATCTTAGGACGATTTGGCAGGTCTTACTTAAGGTGAAATTAGAATATAAATTCACATTATTTTTCTTGTGATAATGTAGAAGAGTTAAGATTATGTATGGAAATAAGGCAGTTACTTCATAGTTTGGTCTGAAGCTTGAGGCAATTTGTATATTATGTCTTCCCTGAACCTGTTGTCTTTCCCTTCCCTCAGCAATGGAGGCTCTTTTCTGTCCTTTAGTGCTTCTGCTCATTTATTTCTGATCTATGAAGTCCCTCAACTCAAATTAAACTTTCCACCTGGTGCTTTTACTGAAATACTGGTTTGGAATATGCCAATTAACACTGGATTAAGCAAGCAAAATCTGCATGTCACTGAACTGCTCCCATAAATAATCGCTACCAAAGATGTATTCAGTACTGGTCTGTCTGTTAACCACTTAGACATACTATATATACACATCTGCCTATGTAACTGTACTGTGATTGGAGATAAATTACCTTATGTCAAGTTACCAGGCAATTAGAGTTTAATTTTCTGTGATCATACAAATCATAAAGTTTTGGTCAAGACAAATAATTTTTTTTTTAAAGGTCCAATAAAAATGATGCACTTTAAATATTTGTTTACTAGGGGGTTTTCCCTATTTTGCTAAGTTAAATTGCTTGTGTGAAGCCCAAGCTCATTACCCTGTGGCAGACTCAGACTTTGCACAACAGTAAAAGAATTGCATAAATTACGTTATTGAGCTTCCCTCGTGTATTGAAAGATAAATAAGTTGATCCTTAATGATCTGGAAGAAGAAAATAAAGGAAATGGGTTACAGAGCAATAAAATGGAAATTAACTTCCAAACTTTCAATTTCTGTAAGCCAGGTAGCTTAAGCTAAGTGATCTTTGTGTCGTGGTTTGTAATATGAAATCAGCTGGACTTCAGGTCATTCATAGCCCATAAACAACACGCCTGGTTTAAGATGCTGGCACCCCAGTTGTTGTTTACCTGTCCTTCCTGCCAAGGCTTCTCTCTCCTGTGAGAGAGCATGGGTGCCTGTGGCTCAGCTGCTGCGGTTTGTGGTCCAGTGAGTTATTTTACCCTGCCAGAAACGATAGGTTTGTACATGGCTTGTGAACTGGAGCTGTCGTGCTGTGGGGATTTGTGTTCTTCCACGAGCTGTTAGGGGATTGCAAAGTGGTCAGGGACACAGCTGTGGCAGCAACTTAAACAGCTGTAGCTAGGAGCAGCCGTATGTCAGTCAGATTGCATGTATGAAAACATGCAGTTAACATTCATAGTTGACCTACTGAGAACCATTATTAGCATGTTTTATGATTTGGGTAGAGTCAGATTTTATGGACATAGTCTAAATGAAACAATATCTTGTTTGAATCATTAGAAGAAGGTACCTTTATTGAGACCTACAGATTATGTACCACTTTTTTTGCTCCCAAGAACCAACTGAATTTGGTGGTGCTTGAGAATGTGACTGAGGCCATGGATTAGATATGCTTCCAGGATTTTTAATTTTGATTTCTCATCTAAGAAGATTGCTTTCTGTGTTTGAAATGTCAATGTTCTAGAGAGCATTCCAATAAAACATCAGTTTACGGATTTGAAAAATCTCCAGGTTTGCTAGGAGAAACAGTCCATTCCGCTTCCGAGCGTTCGACTATTTGGGGATCAGTTACAGTATGATGATGATCTGCATCACAGACTCTGCATTGCCATATTACAAAGTAAATACCCAATTTGCTTTCTCTGTTGTTGTTGGATCTATGTGGATTTTCTAGTGATTATTTTTTCAATGGTAGTGTTAAAAACTCAAGGTTTCTAGTACAGATGCTGAACTACTTTAGATGACTTGTCTTTCATTGCCCTTATTATATTATCTCCTCCATGGTGTAGCTTGCAGATATTTCTTCCCTATCTAGACAGTTTATTCAAATCTTTGATCTGCTATTTAGCACTAATTGGAAGAAGGAAAATGAAATAGCCATTTAATTTGTTTTGTTCTTGCCCATGGTCAGGTTACAGTGCATCTATTCAAACTACTCCCTATTCTTTCCATACACTTTCCCCAGACAACCCCCTTGGGAAGTGTTAGCTTTGAAGTTTAACGTCTCATATATCATCAGCATGTTTTCCTGATGCAGGGTGAATGTTGGCCTAAGTGAGCCAACCACTAGCTGGGTGTAGCTTATGAAAAACTTCAGTTGCTAGTCTTTTTATTCATCTGCACTTATGGCAGTGACTACTGCCAGGTACCAAAGTGGTCAGATGTTTTAACAGGAGTTCACTTTTTCACTGAAGCTGTGTGTAATGCCCAGATTTCTAAAATTATTTTAAATATAAAAATATATTTTCTAACATATGCAGCTTGACATTATTTTTAAATATTCACAAGTCAGGGATGCACTTAGGGAAATATGATTGGGGTTTTTTAGCCAAAAATGCTGCGTCTTTGAAGTGGTTCTTTCAAGGGCGTTTTGGCACAGAAAGTGCCTACCATGAGGTACTTGCCTATTTGTCATTTTAAAAATTCACATGGTTACTTTTGGATGCATGTTCATTTAATTTCACTTCATGGCTTTCTAAGAGTTTGTGTTCCTAAATAAGATAATGAGACCTCTTGCTATTGGATGGTTTAATTCTATTGCCTTTATTTCTTGACGGTTTATGGCACAGGAAAGGAAATAGCACTCTTTTAAACAACTGCTAATGTGGGAAAAACACATGTAGAGTAACGCTTAGACTGGAATTTTCCATAACAGCAATTTAAGATAAGACAAAATTAAAATAAAGATAAAATTAAAGATAAATATAAGATTCCACAGTGCAGAGACCTCCTCCAGAAATCCCAGAACAGCTAGAAAGGTAAAGTGAGGATGTAGAAAAACACTGCCCAACTTTGCAGAAATCTTTAAATACTGTATTTGACAAGCATTTTCTTCCATCTCTAAATGCAGAGATGTGCATGGGTTATTTAAAGTGATGAGTGCCTAGTAGTCTGGGATAAACTGCAAAACATTACAGAAGTGGTGCAGACCATCCTTAGATGGAAGAAAATGGCATCTCAGCACAGATGGACCTCCATATCCCCTATGGTCTTTCTGAGCATAGATGTTTTGACCATCTCTATAACTGCATCTGTGACTTACCTTATTGAGACTTGAAGTTGCACTTGGATTCTTAGTAGGTTGCTCCTGGGTAGTAGCAGTGTTGTGGTTTAGCCCCAGCTGGTAACTAAGTACCGTGCAGCCACTTGCTCACTCCCCTCCACACCTCTTCTCTCCTGGGGAGAAGAAACCTCATTGCTTGAGATTAATAAAGTTTCATAGGACAACAAATAAAGAGAATAAACACAATATGAAACAAGGGATGTACAAAAGCAATTGCTCCACCACCCGTGGAAGAAACCCAACCATGCCCTGTCTGTTTCTGAGCAGTGGATTTCCCGCCTCTCTACCTTCCACAGTTTATATCCAGAGGGAACATCCCTCTGGCCAGCCTGGGCCAGCTGTCCTGGCTGTGCTCTCCCAGCTCCTGGCAGGACATTAGAAACTGGAAAGTCCTTGACTTAATGTAGACACTATAACTGTGTGTAGACACAAGCAACAGCTAAAACCATCAGTGTGTTACCACCATTATTCTCATACTAAATCCAAAACACAGCAGTATACCAGCTACTACAACAAAAATTAACCCTATCTCAGCTGAAACCAGGACAGTATCTACGCCCTTATTCCATACCATCTACATCATGTCCTATACTTCCCAATACATTCCAGGTAAGCACCATCACTTTTCCTGACTTTTGATATGTGCATGCAGAAATCATTCCCTTAGTTTATGGGCCATCCCTCTAAAATGTTCATTGAGTTTGTTTAATCCATGACTTTGGGCTTCCCTCTCTCAGGGTGCAGGAGATGGTGTGTAATGCTGGATTGTTGCAAACTGCATCCGGATGTCATGGCTGGAGTATCTGGTGTGGCCCATACCTTACCTGAGATGTCAATCTCAAGGAAGTTGCTGTGTGCTTGTTGCTGAAGCCACAAACTTCTGGTTTCATCACCTCTGCACCTTGCTAGTTTTCATCAAATGTCATTCTTCGTTAGACTGGGCAGTTCTTACTGTAATCTGTTGTAATGGCATATAGAAATCATAGTAGTAATGGCATGCAATATTATGTAGCAATCTACACCATATAATTGAACTCACTGGCTATTCTCACCCCAAATCCAATCCCCTTGAGGTACATGTTGGACTTCCCCATCTTTCCGCATCACCCTCCAACTGCATCCAGGTTCTTGAGCGAAAATGATCCCACAGATGGGTGGACCTTTGTCTGAAGCAGGGCTAACTCAGACTGTCTTCCCTAACATATCCTTTATGTGCACTACAGGAACTTTTTCTCCTTCTACACTACATGGGACTTCTGATTGGGCAGGGCCAGCTTGATTGGTAGATGTCTTAGAGATAACTAACGAGGTGGTCGTTATTAAATGTGTCTCCCAGTGTTTGAAGGTCCCACCACCCATTGCTCTGAGTAGTCTTTAGCAGACCATCATCTCATTCAGTTTTCCTGGAGGCTAGTGCATGGTGGGGGATGTGATACATGGGCTCAACTCCATGCCCTTTGACCCAGGTGTCTATGAGGGTGTTCTGGAAATGAGTTCCAATGTCTAAGTCAATTCTTTCTGGGGTGCCATGTCACCTTAGGACTTGCTTTTCAAGGTCCAGGATAGTGTTCCAGATGGTGGTATGGGGCACAATATACATTTTCAATCATTCAGTTGTTGCTTCCTCCAATGTGAGTACATTTTGCTACTTTGGTTGGTCTATGGGAGTGTGATATAATCAATCTGCCAGGCCTCCCCATATTTCTATTTCAGCCATCAACCTGCATGCCAGAGAGGCTTTAACTGCTCGGCTTGCTTGACTTCAGTGCATGCTTTACATTCAGGGATAATTTGTGAGATAGATGGGCTTGTGATCAAGGGATGGACTTGGCCATGCTAAATGTTGCAGTTCTTCCTTGATGGCCTGAGTTGTCATGGCCCCACTGAGCTATAGACTGGCAACATAAGGGTGAATTATTTAGATTTACCTGAGCCACTTCAATCTTAGCAGCCTGATCCACCTGCTCGCTGTTTTGATGCACCCCAACTCTTGAGTATGTGGGCATCTATCTATCTATATGACGTACTTTGACAACCAGCCTCTCTAGCTGGGCAGCAATATCTTGCCACAGTTGGGGCAGCCCAGACGGGTTTGCCTCTGCTCTGCCAGTTGCTCTGCTTCTGTTGCTGTAACCACCTCCACAGGGCACTGGCCACCATCCATGAGTCAGTATGGAGACAGGGCACTGGCCACTTCTTTTTCAGTAATCCCTAAAGCCAGGTAGTTGGCTTTCACCTCAGCAAACTGGCTCGATTCAACTTCTTCAGCAGCTTCTGCAACTCATCATGTAGGACTCCATACAGCAGCCTCCACCTCCAGTGTTTTCGCACAAATGTGACAGGACCCATCGGTGAACAGGGCATATGGTTTCTCATTTTCTGGCAGTTTATCATCCAGTGGGACCTCTTCAGCATATGTCACCGCCTCTTCTGGTAATATTCTGAAATCTCTGCCTTTTGGCCAGTCCACGATCACTTCAAAGATTCCTGTGTGACTGGGGCTTCCTCTTTGAGTGCACTGTGTGATCAATGCAACCCACTTACTCCATGTAGCATCAGTTGCATGATGTGCATCACGCCCAGTGCTGGCAGTAGGGGTGCCAGGTGGAGCTGTGCTTCAGTACTAACTGTCTCTGAAGCAGCTTGAACTCCTTCATATTCTGCCAGTATCTCCTTTACAGTTGTAGAGTAGCAGGCCTCGGATCTGTGTTATCCCTGACACTAAAACCCCAGGGGATGACCTTGAGTCTCCCTTGGTGCTTTCTGCCAGAGTCTCTGCATAGGGTCATGCTCCCTGGCTGTGGTGTAAGATGTGTTTTTTACATTTGGTCATGCTCACACTGGCCCAAGGGCTACTGCGTGAACTGTTAACTGTTTGATCTGTTCAAAGGTTTATCACTGCTCAGGGCCCCATTTGAAATAGTTCTGGGCCACTTGATAGAGAGGGCTTACAGTCAGACTGTAATTTGGAATGTGCATCCTCTGAAAGCCCACAACACCTAAGGAAGCTTGTGTTTCCTTTTTGTTGGTTGGTAGAGACATAGCTGCTATTTTGTTGATCACATCATCAGGATCTGACAGCATCCATCTTGACACTTTATTTCTAAAGACTGGATGATCTGTTCAGGCCTTAGTTTGTTTTATGGAAAAGCTGGCTTTCAGAAGTGTTTGGATTATGTTCTTCCCTTTCTCAGAGACTTCTGCTGTGTTGCTGCATACAATGATGTTGTCAGTGTGTGGCAGGTGTTCTGGAGCCTCACCCTGTTTCAGCCCAGTCTGGATCAGTCCATGGCAAATGATGGGGCTGAGTTTCCACTCCTAGGCCGTCGATTCCAGGTGTAGTGGATGCCCCTCTTATGTGAAGGCAAACTGTGGCCTGCACTCTGTCACCTAAGAGAATGAAAAACATGCATTATCAGGATCAACTGTGGTGTATGATTTGGGTGCCTTTGACTCCAGTTTATACTGAAGTTCCAGAGTGTCCAGCATGACAGTGCTCAGTGGCGGCCACAGTAGTCTGCTGTGAGCTTCCACTCTCAGACTTTCACGCTGGCCTCATGGGACTGTTAAAGGGTGAGTGAGTCTTGCCAGCCACTCCTTGGCTCTGCAGTTAACAGATCAGCTTATGGATGGGAATCAGGGCGTCTTGGTTGGTGAGATATTGCTGCTGGTGCACAAATGTGGTAGCAATTGGCACCTGCTGTTCTTTGATCCTCAGCAGCCCCATAACAGAAGGGTCTTCCGAGAGACCCTGCAAGGTAGGCTGCTGATTAGTTTCCTCAGTCTCCAAGGCAGCTATACCAAAAGCCCCCTGGTACCCTTTTGGGTTCTTGAAAGACCCTCTCTGGAGGTAGTCTGTGCCCAGGAATCACAGAACCTCTTGTAAATACAAATCAGAAGCTCCTTCCATAAGATCAGAAGTAAGATCAATTCACTTTTGTCTGGGAAACTGCTGACTGGAGCATCATTTTTCCTGGAAGATTCACCATTTGTGTTTGTTTTTCCTTGCAGCTCACATATTTCTGCCTGTAGGGTCAAGGTAGGTTTTCCATCCCACTTCCTCATGTCATCTCTGTGGTCACGCAGGTGAAACAGCAGGGTGTCTAGTGGTGTGTAACATCTGTATCCTCTCTCTTGAGCAGTGGAACACTTACTCCCAATAGTTGAGGTACAGGCAGATAATTAGGCATAAGGTCTTACTTGCTGGAACTCCCAAGACAGTTTCTTCACACCCTTCTCTTTGAGTTGCTGGACTTCATGGGTTGGTTTCTCAAACAGGTTTTCAGATTTTTCACAGTCTTTCCAGGCCCACAGGGAGGAAGAGAGATTTTCTTAGTATTGGTCAGCAACTTCATTCACTGTTGATGCCTCTTCATCTTTGCAGGACAGCACTGACAATGATTTGATACGGTGTATTCTGTGCTAACTTCTTCCACGTGGGTCAGGTACATTGGACTTCATCTGGATCTTTGGGGAACTGAGCATTGTCCAAATTGTAATAAATCATCTCTCATGTGGCTAATTCCCTCAGATACTGGATATCTCTCTCAGGTAGTCTGCTTGCCTGGGTGACATATAACATCTTCACTGAAGGGATACCTTTCCCTCACACCTGACAGAAGTAATCTCCAGAGGCTGAGGGTTTGTGTCCCTTTTCCAATTGCTCTGTCAATGCCCCCTTTCCTGGACAGGGATCCCAGCTGGTTGGCTTCCCTACCATCTAATGCCAGACTACTGAACCCATTATCCCAGCATTGGAGCAGCCAGATGACAAAGTTGCTCACCTAATCAAGGACTGAAATCCTTCCATGTTATCTTGCAGCTCACTCGGAGAGGGATGGGGTGGTTATCTCTGGTTCTACCTCTTCTTCTTGTTCTTGTAATGGCCCTGTTTCATCACCCTTTACTAAGTAATTGACTTTCATGAACATTTCTTCCTGCCTGTAAAGGTGACTGATACTGGTACGAGTTGGTTCTCTAGTTCAGCTGCAGCACTTATTCCCAGGGCTTGAGAAGCTGCAGTGCCTCTGTCACAGGGGTGATCTCTGCGTAGTCATTTTAAATAAAAGAAGACCTGAACCACATTCAGCAGATCCAACAGTAAAGTGGTTATTTTGGTAGTAGTTGAGGCAAATGTACCCTCGCTTGGGTAACGGAGTAGCTCATACAGCAAGGGTAATGATTGTATCAGGGATGTTGTGTAGTTCATTCTCAAGTCTCATTTATAAAATCAAACTTCTTGCAGAAGGGAAAAAGTATTGGGACCATCTTAAATCAGTGCCAGGAGCTAGTCATTACTGAAACTTCCCAGGTTCAGGCGATTCCTTGCCAATTTTTGGTCTGCCCGAGCTTGTTGGAAGATGTCAGTAATCCTCTCTTATTCAAATACATCATATCCTTTTTAGGTCCTACTTGACTTTGAAGGTTAGAAAACTTGGAGGGGCAGGGAAATGAAAATGTTTAAATTCCGGTATAAAACTAGCAGCCACAGCTCTGCATGCATATAATAGTAATTAACTTAAATGTCATTATACTGTAAAGTTGCCCTACCCATGGGTGTATCCAGCCTTCAGTGAACAAGTGCCCAGCAGAGCAGACATCATCATCATTTTATGTCTGCTGCAAGTTGACTCATGTTGTGCCTTTCAGTAAGCAAAGTCTGGGAATTCCAATATTGCTGGTTCCCATTTGAATCTTACTACAGCTGCTACTTTTATTGTACTAGTAGGCATTCCTGATGCTGTAGCTGCCTTTACCAAACTTGGCCTTTTACAAATTCTGTGTTGTCTAAATCACTATGCAGTCGGAGGGAACATTGCTTAAGCTTATCATCTGTGTGGAGAATTGAGTACATCCTGGTTGTTCAAATTATGGCAAGTGACTCCTGACTGTATTTTTAATACAATTGAAATAAATATCTTCATTATCACCTTTTATAAGTACTGATAACTTTTCCATAAGAGGAATTGATAGGTCTTTTTACCTATAATTGTCAGTGAAAAAAGAGGTGCTGACTGACTGTTCAGAGTTTTGAAATGGGAAGGAATTGATGGAACTATTTTGAAAATCATTATTGAAGTAGTTTCTGTTTAGTGTTATCTCGGCAGTGGAAGTTAATGAGCTTTTTGTCCTTCTCAGTTTAAAAATACACTCTAAATGCTTTTCTAAAATTGCACCATGAATCTTGTAAAGCAAGAGGATGTCTTTGAAGGCTTATTATCAACTTGTTCTATTCTTTCAAAATATGACTGCAAACATAGTTTTCTAACTTCATTCCCGTATGCGCAGCATCTCTGTAAACTTCATTTTGTTGTGCCCTTGCTCCACGAGGTTTGATTTTAGCCTGAGAAGGTATACCCAAGCTCACTCTCATTTGACAACTGTACTGAGTCACAAAAACACTTCATAGTAGCAAGAATTGCAATTTGCTATAGATCTCAGTATGGTTCTTCCTATTAGTGTGTCTTACACCTTCACTTCTGTTGTATTGTGAGCTATATATGCACAGGCGTATCTGCACACGTGTGCATACACACAGACATACGCATGTATTAGTACACACTAAAGCTGACTCCACTGTGGCTACTCGTGCCCCAGTATTCTTCGATTATGTGGATAAAGTTATTTTTAATGACTAATCTCTAAGTGGTTTTGAAGGTGCTTCTACATCCAAACTTGGAGGCCTGTAAATTGTTGAGCATGAATAGAACCCTGTTACACATGTATTATCCTTGAAGTGTGAAGATTCAGTTGTGAAGTACTAGAGTGAGTCATTGAAACACTGTATTTTTATTTTTAAAAAGCTGTTGATTCGTTATACTGTTATCATTGCCCAGATCTGTACTATTAGAGAATACGGATAATAGTTCATACCCTATTCTGAATTTTTTACTCCTATTTCTTGTTGAAGTGGTTCTGGATTATGGAAAGACATCTGAATTTGATCAGTAATTAGTTTTGCTAGAAGTAGGCTAGATGGAATTACATCGATTGAGTCCAAGACCTCAGCTCTCATAAAGCAAGCCACATGTTGCCTACCTGAGGGCATCTTCCATCTCCTGGCTTGTCCTTCTGTTGAAGCAAAACTGGGTAGTTCTGCTGCACTGGCTGGGTTTGTGGAGCAGCTTACCTTACCCAGGACACGTAGCTGCAGCTCTGTCTTTGGGCGTTTAGGATTGCTTGATGCAAAGTCAGAAAATGAGTGCTATTTTAAGACCGGTTAGAAAAGCATTTAAAGGAAAAAGAAAGCTATTGGGCTTGAGCCATTCAGGAGTCATTGATCTTGAGCCATTCTTTAGACTTTCCTGTTTATGTCTTTCAGGTTATTGTCTCCCTGATTTATTGTATGAATCTGTTTTTTACTCAGCCCAAAGTAAAGCGTTACTGAATTATAGAGATACTGAAGTGCAGTTACAAGCACATCATTCTGAATAAGAAAATGTTTCAATCAATTAAAGTGTTTTGGGTTGTTTGGTGTGGGGTTTTTTTGTGACTTATGTTGTGGGTTATTGATTGTGCTTTATATAACTGCACTGGTAAAAGAAACAATAGAGAATTTTTCCTGATACTTTGTGGTCTGCATTGCTGGATTGTTTGGGTGGTATTTAAGTTTTAGTCTTCATCTACTGAGTTACCAGTGGGAGGTTAGTATAGACAAAACTAAAGAAAGTTTCTAGAGCAGAGTTGCTGTCTTCTGGAGGTTTGAGTTTTTAACAGTAATAGGCATGGGCTGTTTCCTCCCATGTGGCCTCAATACCATCAGATGGGTCCAAGGTTGTACTAGTATAGATGCAGATAGGTAGACTCATGACACATGAGTCTTACACATTGAGGATATTGATACAAAAGATTATATAAACCTATTTAGCCTACTATTTCACTTAGCCATCAATATATAGAGAGGAAAACAAACACTTCAATTATGTCCATTACCAAGATTTGTACTCTTGTGTAATCTTTCTTGGAGACACCACTTAATCGTGTGAGTGGCTGGCAAGGTTACGGTATTCTAACTGGACAAGTTTGTCAGGCTGTTTCTTCTTTTGAATTAGTTGCTCTGTTATTAATATTAATGAACTTTTTGCTAAGTAAGGGCAATTTGAGATGAGAAGGCTTCAGAAACATATAATTTAATAATTTTTTTACACAACATTTTAATTTTTCTTGCAGTGTATCCCTGTATCGGGGAAATTGCCGACCTCTCCGGTTTGAGCCACCGATGCTGGATTTCCATGAACAGTAAGTCGAAAAGTCTTTTGATATGTTTGGTTAGACAAACAGGAGGAAAAAACCCACCACCACTACCACTGATCATCAAGTCCAGCTCCTGGCTCCACACAGGGCCAGATGTGTTACAGGGAGCTGGTGTATTCAGTCTTAAACATCACATAGCAACTTACCAGCTGCCATGGGTTTGGTAGTGTAGGTACTTGTACTTACTTTTTAGGTATTTGTACAGCTGCTCTGCAGAGAGGGAACAGTTTTAAGTCTAGAACCTTATGTGTTGAGGTGACTTAAGACCTTTCTGCTTATACATAACCTGCATCAGAGATCGCTTACGCTGGTATGTCCATTTTACTATTGCTTTAGTGGCAAAACTTTTATGAGTGGATCTGCAGTTACTGGAACAGTAATAGAGAGCTGTGAAAATGCATCCTCAAGGAGAACAAACAGCCTCCAGGAGCCTAGCTCCATGCTCCAATTTGCAGCTGGCTTCTGTTTCAGTTCTCAGTGGCTGAATGTAGTGGTTTACCACAAAACTTATCTGTGAGTTCCCTAAAAGATAAAGGGAGAAGGAAGTAAGTTTAACAACTTCAGTAGCGTACCTGTTTGTAATCAGTTCCTCTGAGAACTACTTTGGTCTTAACTTCTCTTACCAGTACCTGGTTACTGTGTGTAGATAGCTACATTCTTCTTGTTAACAGTCAAAACTTGGTGCACATGGATGCAGCCTCTGAGTCAGAGTATCAGTCATGCACAATGTAAACTGCAGTGAGCATGTTTCAATCATTTTGTTAACAGCTCAACCTGGAAGAAGAAAAATAGCCCGGGTATGCCATAGGGCAGTATTGCTTCCCCTTTTCAGCACTGGCTAAAAAGGGCAGCTTTATTTACAGATAAACTACAGATTATTAATGAAAATACAGTACCCCATATTTGTACACAAGACCGTTGTATGGTGTGATGGCTTGAGATGTGCAAGGAAGCTCCTATGTATTGACATAATGTATATTTCTGTGCTTCTGAAAGAAGAGAGGCTGTGGTTTGCACAGAGTAGTTTTCCAGAAGTGATGTTTATACAAATAAACAAATGGAATGCCACTGAATCACAAAGCTATGTGAAAATGCCTCATTTTATAGAATCAGTAAAAAAAAAAAGAAAAACCGTAACTTTTACTTCTGAGTAAAGACATAATAAATCACTCTGCTACCTCTTTCTTATTCCTTCAAAATTTCAGAATCTCTGGCTTTTGATGTTGTGTGTTTTTGTTGTTTCATCTTTTGTAATGTCAGTAACTGGTCCTAGGCAAGAGGATGGGTGCTTCTAACATGAATAGTAAAATACCTAGTGGTAAGCCCTGCTCTGCTGCATCTCTTCTATAGCGAAATTAGGCTGTAGTCAACAAGTTATACTGGTGAGTGCAGTGCAAACTCAAACTTGCAAAACAGTTTGCTCTTTGTTAAAGTTACTGTAAGCTTACCTATTGAATCAATTTGAAGTGATTTTTCTCTTAAAATTATAAAAGTTTTCAGTTCATAGTAATTACAGAATTTGATATTTGAAGTATATTTTATACACCTTTTCCTAATATGACTGAAGTCTTTTGTTGATGTCCTCTGAAAGATCTTGCTTTTAAAGGTCATCTTGAATTTGCTTGCTTGTCTGAAGTAAGCTGCATGTGCTGCTTTGTAGGTTTCTGAAGATTTTTTTTTTCTTTGTTCCTTGCTAAAAATAGATCCCAGACAGTATCATAAATACTTCACACTGCTCTTCATTATATTTTGGCTCTTCATGTAAGCTGTTCTTGTCAGAGCTGAAAGCAATGAAGAAGTGTAAATCTAGCACACTGTTAAAGCAGTACAAATCTCCTACTTAGGAAGGGCTCTGTACAACAAATGCAGAACTG
This sequence comes from Zapornia atra, assembly GCA_013400835.1. NCBI lineage: Eukaryota > Metazoa > Chordata > Aves > Gruiformes > Rallidae > Zapornia > Zapornia atra. Next base: position 69,704 of record VZTU01001946.1, on the reverse strand, counting down.
CACTGGGAGATTGTTGCCTCCTATCAGTTAAAATAGGAAATCTGTGTGTTAGATCCTGGCTTGTTATGAGTTCATTTTTTTTCTAAAAATGTACCGTAATTGATTTATGTGTTGTAGTTTGGGTCATAATCCAAGGCAGAAATGATCTTCTGTTTATTAAATTTTCAGTAAGATGTCAAAAACAGTTTTAGAAATGTTTATATATGGAGCCCAACATTTGTTTTAAAATCTGTACTTGGGCATTTAAATAAAAGGGAACCAACTCTGAGAAATGCTGAGTTTACTCACCGTTATGGTGAGAACAAGCTGAAGGTGCTAAGCACCTTTCAAGTCAAATAATGTAGATTTAAGGGGTTTTTTTTGTTTGTTTGTTTTGTTGTTGGTTTTAGTGGGGTTTTTTTCCCCCTTTATTAAAATAGACAAGACTTTCACATTCAAATTCTGGCTTTTCTCTCTTTGTTGATAACGGATTTTCGGAAAACATAAAATGCCTGTTTAGTTTCTGAATCAGAATTGTACTTAAAGGGTGTTTTGTTAATAGGTAGCATGCATCATTTAGTAGAGCAAAGTTGTTTCAAGTTCTTGTTTATGCTGAGCTATCAACACATATCATTCCTAGGCTGAAGGAAGTTGCAATATTTAATTTGAGTTGTAAACTAGCCCACTCCTGTGACATTTTTGGTCTGCTGAGATTGTGTGGGTTTAATCAGATGTTTCAAAAACATATCAACTTGAGCAGGAACAATATTTATTAAAAGTTGTTTTACCTAGGGGTCTCATAAAATCAAAATCACTATGAAATTGATAAATAGTTGCTGTAGACACACTTCCTGTGTTCCACCTGGAGAGGAGATTATAATGGCATTTTACTTCTGTTTTATAACAGTTGGAAGTGTTTGGGTTTTTTTAAATGCTGTTTTAATGTAAAATAAACACTACCATATTGCACTACTTTGAAGGCTGTCCAGGTAATCTCATATTTATTGAAGAAGTGTATGCTGTATGTTAGGATATACAGATCATTAGCTGACTTGAAGATACCCCAATTCTTCTCTTTATAAGTTAAGCTTTGGGAATGGGCTGGCACGGAAGCAGGTTCTATACAGCTGTTCCAGGGGACTGCTTCAACTAAGTGGAATACTCATTTGTTTATTTAACGTGAAAGCCTCCTGCTTGTGTTTCTGAAGCAATGCCAGTCTTCCTCTGGAACAACTTCTGCAACACGTTGGATATTAGATTTGGGGCTTTAAAGAACACAAACCAAAATAATAAAAAAAAGCCAACAAAAGGACCTGCCCAAAACCAACTCCACAACCAGATGCCTTTATAGCTGTGTTCTATTCCTTGTAATCTCTGTAATCTGTTACTTTATCCTGTTGTTCAATGGGGATGGAATAATTGACATGTTCTAACATACATCGCTAACCATTATGGTGTCTTCCACAGCTTTGGAGTTGGTTGCTCAGAGGCTATTTTGGCAGAACAGTCATTACCTACATGGCTTTCTGTGTTTGAGACAGGTCTTCATATTGCAGCTCTCCTAGTTGGGCCATCTGGGTGAAGACTGAAGAATACTGTTGCACTGCAGTTCATGTTCAGTTACTGCACCTGCTTTGTGGCAGAACTTGAATCTTTTTAGATCTTGAAAGCGATTGCTTGGTAACGTTCAAATATTTGAGACCTTCTTGCAAGTCTTTAGACCTTACCTTGCTTGAAATAATAGAGAATGTGACATTTGGTAAATTGGTCTCATTTCTTCAAGATACCTAGTCTCTTAACAGTAAATAGTGGAGAACTAGAGAGTTTATCCACATTGCCAGTTTTCTTACATTTTAGATGAGCATATTTACAGAGTGGTGGAAGGACCAATCAGGTACCTATACTGTGCAGCCAAATGTTTACACATTACCTTTGATACACTTCTAATGTGTGTGGGTTTGAGATTGCTGGAAATTTGAAGTGTTGTGAAATGAAATTTTAATTTCCCTTGGAGTTTGTTAAATGTAAGAAACTGTTGACAGTAAATTGACATTTAGTCCAGACCTACCTCAGTTTTTATTTGCATATCATGATAGGCTACAAAAGGCTGTCAAAGCAAATCTTAGATTTGTTCAAATCAGTTGTTGACGTGGTTGGTTAAGACGTGTTTTGTATATGGGGCTTTGCAAACTGTTTTGAAAAGGTGTGATTTTTGTTCTAAATTAGATTTGTAACATAAAATGGGGTATTTGCTGCATTTAATTTATTACATGGGCACTGACTTTTTGTCAAGTGTAATATAAAATAACTTTCTTGGTTTTATTTATTTATTTTTGTTTAAAGCCAGTGAAATCTGGGAGCTGAAAAACAGTTGATCTGTAGGGTAGTACATACACAAAACCACAACCCTTCCATTTCTTTTCCGAGTTAGAGACCCGTTTGTATTCTCAGACTTTTGTGCTTCAGTTACTCTAACTTCAGTTAAAGAAGCAACTTGCCTGTGTCACTCAACCAGTGATGCACAGAGTTCCAAGTGAAAGAGGAAGAATGCTCTAGTCACTCATTCTCTAGTCTTTTACACCATGCAGGCATCTTTCGTGTTCGTTCCTTCATGCTAGCTCCTTACTAGCAGTTCCTTCATGATGGGGTACAAAAGGAATTCCCTTTTGGTCTCTAGAGGTAACCTTGTCAGACCAGCTCATTTAATTTCATTTCAAGTATCTGGATACATTACAGGTCAACACTCAAGTTCTTACTGGTGGAACTCAGTCTCTGATCTTTGGATTGGAGAACCATCTGCACTGGTTCAGGAAGTTCCCAAGCTGCATGTATTTAGAGGCTTAGCAGGGTTTTTGTGGACATCTGACCGTGCATGCTTTCCACGTTATTACCCTTTTGCCTTCTAGGCATCTGCTGTTCGCTCGGGTTTGGCACAGTGATTTAACCCATGTGAAACTTCTGATATGCTGTCCAACAGTTGGCCTTGCTATTGCTTCAGCAGTTGCCAAAGATGCTGAAAAAATGTATTTTCGGGGAATCATATTTGATAAACTCTCAAATTCATGAGGAATTTACCTCAATTGAATCTTGAGGATATTTATCTATATTCACAGCATTCCAAAATCTGAATGGGAAGTTTATGATTGACTTCAGTTTTCTCTCCACTCTCAGAAAGAATAAGAGATGGAAGAGGAGATGGAAGAGGAATAATGTATCTGCTGAATTTATATGCTTTGCTTTTCAGTAATAGATTTTTATCAGTTTCAAGCAAGCATTTCACAGAGGTATTTAAATGCTATGCATTAAGAAAAAATGGCATTACTCTTTGAAAAGGGCACTTTCTCAATCCATATTTGCTTCACAGTGAGTACCTAGATATTTTTGCAAGTTAAGTTTGAACCTATAACTCAAGGACTCATCTCCCCAACTTTTTGCAGGAGCTGGCTTCCATCGTTAAACGAATCTGCTTCTTGATCTCTAGCGCAGCAGTGAATTGCATTACAAGGACGTGCTTGCAATGCACTGCAGGTACCAGCTCAGACTTTGGGAAGAGTTGAGTTGCAGGATTCTCTACCCATATGAGGAGGCACCTCACCCTTGTTAATTACCATCTTCTCATCTAGGTTGTGGTATCTGCTTTTTATCAGTGTAGGTGGACCTAGCATTATGCAGGGACAAAAGATTAGGAGCAAAATCCTATGTGCTTTGACAGGTCACATTTGCCTGAAGGTGTGTGTCTGTACCATCTTCCTGCAATGAAAAGTGCTAGCTGTGACTGCTCCAGGTAATTCTGCTGTAAAATTTGGCACCAGGTAACACTGTACTTGTGTACAGATCACTGTACTTGTGCAGATCATTGCAGCTTGATAATCCACAGACTGGGGCACATCCCTTCTGTGGTTATTGCTTGGGGTGTAGGTTCATTAAACGTGTCTGATGTAGAATGCTTTACCTGGGTTTTAGACGGCAGAAAAAACAAGTGAGGTTTGTCCTATTTCTGTAAATTTGGCAGACGTCAAGCTTAAAGGGTATCAGGAAAGTTGCATCAGAGCAAAACATAATATTGGCCTCACCGTTTGGTCCACAAAATAATCAAATTAAACATAGAATTTATTAATTAAACAAATCCTTTTTAATGACTTCTGCCTTTATCAGCTATAGTAATACTATGGTGGTTTGGTCCAGAAGCCAGAGATAGTGAACTGTGATGTCTGTTGTGGCTGCTTCCCTAGGAGGCTTTAGCCTCTCAAATGTGCGGTTTTGTATCCCACTTCTCTCAGAACTGAGAAAGCATGAAGGCCTTAAAAGATTGTTAGTGTTTCAGTGTTTCCTGGAGCAATGAGTTTTACTTCCAAACTGCCTTTCAGACAGCAACAGGCTCGCACTTCAGTGTTACCAGTTCATTCGACGTAGTTTTCTTGGCTTTGTGGTGTTTCATACATTAGGCATCGTAGGAAGTGTCACTTAACTCTGATCTTGGGTTTTCAGTACACAACTGGTTCTCTGTGGAGACCACAGGTGATGTGCTAGTCACGCTGTTTGCTCACATGTACTACAGCACTTAAAATCTACCTCATCTCTCACTTCCTACTGTTGTGGTTAGGGGTAACTGGTCTGCTTGATTCTTGTTTTCGGATCTTGTGTCTTATAAAGACTGGTTGGAGTGCTTTGTAGTAGAGGAGGAGGATGGTTTGCCCTTTGCAGTGAGACCTAGGGAACAGACAGATGATACTCAGGAAAAACTGAAAGAACTTTCTTCAGTGTTGGAGGAGTTGGACTATTTTCTTTTTTCTTCTTTTTTTTTTTTTTTAATGACCACTTTGTCTAAACAAAATTCACTGTGCAATTGCAGACTGCTATAAAAGCTTGATTATACTTTTCACAGTCACCAAGCAGATAAAATACTCAAGCCCATCTGCAGTGATGTCAGTAAAGAAAGGTGTGTTTGAAGCAGTGGGTTCAGAATTCAGGGAGTGCTGGGTAACTCCATATCAGCGCTTTTCTCAGGTGTGCTTTTGAGGGTGGTTTTCTTGTTGGCTTGTTTGTTTTTTTTGGTTTTTTCCTTTCCTGGGTGTAGGTTTAGAGATGGGGAACTTTGGAGGGCTGGCTGGCATTCAAATTCCTCTGGTCTGATAAAGGTTTCCCTGGCAGGAGAGCAGGTTTACTGTTGATCAACAATGTAGCAGTTACAGCAGTTAACTCAAAAATCACAGCTGATAAAACCTTTCACTAATATCTCAGATCCAAATACTTCTATGGCTTAACTTGGAATTTAGGTTTTGTATGGATTTTAAAATGTGAGGAGATCAATTGTCTTCATTACTAGTTAAGTTAGGGAAGTCAAAATGCAATTTTTTTTTTTTTTTTTGGACAGTGAAAGAAGGAGCAAGTGTCTGCTAATGGAGACATGAAATTAGAACTCAGCAAGCAAAGCAAAAAGCTTCACAGTAGTAGAGTACTGATATGTTCTGCTGTTAGTGACACAGTTTATCAAAGGTTATTAATTGTGTCTTTGAATTAATATCATGGTCTTTACCATCTACCTATTTAGGCCGTGTTTCGTAAGTAGGAGGTTCTGTCTTTTACCATGGTCATTTTGTAAACTGTGGTATGGTTTGATTACTGTCACTAAATCTTCATTCAGTGCAACCTTTAATTTACAGCAAGCCTGTGTTGCTCTGTCTATTGAGACACACCCTCCTTCCCACGTTGAAAAACTGTGCGGTTACAATAGTGCTTATTGAATTGGCCTGTTAAAGTTAAGTGAGGATGGCAGAACAACTACCTGGTATTGGTCGTCATCGCTTCAGGTACTACAGATAGTAATTCTTATCACTAGTTCTCCAGTCCTTGCAACGTCTGGAGCAGGTGACAGGAAGGGAGTGCTACATGGAATATGTGTAGCCTGGAAATTAAAAGTTAACTATTTTGAATTCCAGAAGATAATTTGGAGCTAATTGTAATCTACACACTTCATTTGTGCTTTGATGTTCTCCTGGTTCTGGCTAGGACAGAGTTAATGTTCCCAAGGAGCCAGCACAGGTAAGCCAAGCTGGCCAAGGCTGTTTCCATATAACATGACATCACACCACCATAAAAGGGGGCCGGTGAGGTGGGGCAGGTCTGCCTGGCTTAGGGATGGTCTGAGCATGGGTGGAGCATCTCAGGTTATCCAGTTGGTGTTATCACCATGTGTGAGTTCTGTCCTGAGCACTATCACTGTGTTCTACTCTCCCCATGCTGTCCCAGCAAACCGCCCTGACCCCACTCATGGGGGTATCTGTCCTCCCGTCCCACTGGGGGTGCAGGGGGAGCAGGCAGTGTGGGGTGTTTGGCTGTGGCTGTACCATGACAGGTGCTGATGCTCAGCACATGTGTGTTAAAAGGCATGAAAAAAATTCTGAAGAGATACCAAATTATGGAAAATAATGGGTGAAACTGAAGCATTTATTGTCACTCCAGCTGCTGTAAACAAAAAGGAACAAGCCTGAGTTTGTGTGGAATAAAATGTTAGCAGGTCTTATTAGAGGAAGAGTGTGCTGCTGTTTAACTGTTTGTCTTCTGTGTTTTAAACCTCTCAAATGCTAGAATTTATCAGAGGAATTCTTTATTTTTTTTCCTTAAGGTATGAATTCAAATATCACATGTAAATAAATTAGTTATTGCTGCACATGCCTGTGTACTTAATTCTGTATAGCATGTTATAAAATACCAGAAGAACTCTGGGTTCTGGGTAAGACTACTTACAATCTAGCAGGGAAAAAAAAGGTGCTTAGATTTTTGTCTGGAGTGTGTTCTGTTTGTTTTAAGTTGCTGTTTGCAACCTTAAGGTAATCCATTTAGAGGTTCTAGCACAGGAATAGAAAACTTTGCCTCTTCTTGTTCTGAAGTTAAAACCTGAAAAGTAGAGTTTTCTTTTGGATAGGTGTGATTTCGGAGAATGATACAAAGTTGGGTAAGCCTTCAGGAAAAATAATCAGTAAAATAATGGAGAATATTTTTAACTATGTAATTCTTCAAGGTAGAATTTACATATGTTAGTTGAAAAAGCATTTAATGCAAAGTTCTTTTGTCAGTGTTCATCACTGTTATGACCCTATCTGGTTAAATGGGACAAAACCCAATGCTGTATTCTCTGGAATTCTAACACTTCAAAAATGTTCTCTCTCTGTTTTGACAGGCCAGTTGGAATGCCAAAAATGGAAAAAGTTTACCTACATAACCCTAGCTCAGAAGAAACAATTACATTAGTATCAATATCTGCTACAACATCACATTTTCATGCATCATTTTTTCAAAATAGGGTAAGTTAATTTTTCTGCTTTCTGAAAATGAGCTCCTCCTCTGCATACCCCCACCCCTGCCATGGGTGCTTGATTTCCATCCCTTTCTTTAAATGAGGTAGTCACTCCAATAATTACATACCTAAAAGTATTAAGATGCTGGAGTTCTTGATCTCCTGTCGGTTACCAAGCAAATTTTAACTGAGCACCAAAACACTCAGAAACCCTACTAGAAGAGGAGTACAGTACTGCGTATGAACTCTGACTACATTGGAAGTGTGTACTGTAACTGACAGTTTAACAGCAGATCTCCTCTGCTGCTGCAGTGACTAAGTGTATGTGCCGTAGAGCATATATGCAACAAGCTGTTTGTTTCTTGTTGGGTTTGTTGCATTTTTAAAATTGGAAGTCCAGTGAAGTGATGTTAGTGTGAAGCTACCACTCCAGTGCACTTAGAACTACTGCAATCCTGTCACAGGAGCTTACAAGTTAAAAAGTGTGGTGTCAGCAGGGTTAACTCTTAACCACATTACTCTTAGGTATAGTCCCCTTGTTTCAGTTTTGTCTGCAGGGCCTGTGGCTTTGTGGGGACCATGTAAATAGTAAAAAAAATCAGAAAACCTGTCTATAAGCAACTTGTCTTGCTTTTGGAAGTCTTGTAGTAATTGCCTTCTCTAATGTTCCATTAGCTGTCAGTACAGAATATTTCTGTGATAAGCTGAACTCTTTTGATCAGAATTCAACACAAAAATTTAATTAAATGTGTTCCTGCAGTATATAATAGTTGTAAAATACTGGTACATTTATTATTATTTTGTTACACATTTTTAGTTGTCTAAAACTTCTCTTTTTGTTCCAAATCTGTGGTTGACTTTCTAACCTCGGTTTTGCATAGAGAACACATGGGGTTCTTTTGTTGCACAAATACTGTTGTTCATCTGCAGCATGGAATGTTTTCAATAAACAGTTTTGCTTATTCCTCTGCTTGCTTGCTTTTATATTTTCCAGAAAATTCTTCCAGGAGGGAATACGTCCTTTGATGTGGTTTTCCTCGCAAGAGTAGTGGGAAACGTAGAGAACACTTTATTTATTAACACTTCTAATCATGGGGTATTTACTTATCAGGTAAGAAAATTAAACTCTTTCAGGAAAAACTTTTGAAGTGTGAATCAACTAGAGCAGCAAATAACCATTCAAGGGTATTTGCACAGTAATGTGTGTGGGGGGGTGTCATCAGCCAAGTTGAAGAGGTTTCCATCCCTGCTGCTTGTTGTAACACTTGGGTATACCACTATAGATATCTGTAAGGCAGTACTGTAAGCCAGGTCAATGACATTATGTAGGGTTTAGAAGCCTCCCAACAACTTTGTGTGTGTGTGTGTGATTGTAGTGGCTTATTGCAATGTTCTAGCTGATCCTTCAGTGCTGTACTCATCTGATGCAGTGGCAAGACAATATTAGTCATTAAGCTGGCAAAAAAATTACTTGAGAATCAGCAAGATAGACCACACAAATAAAAGAGTCTGAAAAGTGAGAGAAATCCTCTGGTTGAATGCATATGAATAGGGCCATGAGGATGATCAGAGGGCTGGAGCACCTCTCCTACAAGACAGGCTGAGGGAGTTGGGCTTGTTCAGCCTGGAGAAGAGAAGACCTTAAGGGGACCTTATTGCAGCCTTCCAGTACCTGAAGGGGCCTACAGGGAAGCTGGAGAGGGGCTGTTTGTAAGGTCATGCAGCAACAGGACAAGGGGTAATGGCTTTAAACTCAAGCAGGGTAGGTTTAGACCAGACATGAGGAAGAAGTTCTTCGCTTTGAGGGCAGTGAGATACTGGAACAGATTTCTCAGAGAGGTCGTGGAGGCCCCATCCCTGGAAATGTTCAAGGTCAGGCTTGAAGCTCTGAGCAACGTTAGTTGCTAGTTAAACACCTAGTTAAAGGTGTCCCTGCTTATTGCAGGGGGGGTGGACTAGTTGGCCTTTAAAGGCCCTTTCAACCTATGATTTACCATGGTAATGTTTTGAAAACAACAACAAAACTACTTCCCATGCGGATACTCTGTTCCATAATGGTATGATTAAAGGATATTTCATGCCTTTATAACCTTTAGCTGGTATCTAGTGTTGCAGAGTATCAGAAAAAAAAGATGGTCTTTGGACTTCCTGTATTGTAAATGTGGCAGTGTGTAAGTAGTAACTATGAGAAATGCCCTTTAGCTGCAGACTGAACCAGTTCTTTGTTTCAGTGCTGTAGCATCATGCTGGTTTTAATTGTTGGGTTAGAAATATACTTCAAAACTAATCAAAAAGAGTACTTGGTAGATCACTAGAATTGGCACACATATGTTAGGCTCTGTAACAACTACATACAGCCACTTAAGCCTGTTTTTCTTTTTCTAAACCAGGTGTTTGGCATTGGAGTACCGAACCCCTATCGATTGCGCCCGTTTATTGGGGCACGAGTTCCTGTAAATAGCAGTTTTTCTCCTATAATAAATATACATAACCCTCACAGTGAACCTTTGCAGGTGAGCCTAAGAGAAAACCATTACATGCTCATTTATGCTTCTGATAATGAACTGAATTTTTGTTTCTTTTGGTGGTATTTCAAATTCTGTTTGAATTTCATAGCTATTTGAGGTTGAATGTTTCATATTATACAATTGTTTTCCTGTTTAAATGCAAGTTAGTTGTTAAGATTACGCTCGTAGATCTCTTAATTTGCTAAAGTGAGGTATTGCTGTAAAATTTCTATTTTTAAAATATTCCTTTTTACTGCAAAAGAAAGAAACTTCACCAGTAATTAAGAAAAATACTGAAGCAAACAAAGTAAAATAAATCTGGTGCTTTTAATCCAGGCACACCTCTTTGCTTGTGCTTGTTTTGCACAGCTTGAGGTGTCTTTACAGTTTAACCTACCATGTAACAGTGGCAAGCATTCCAATGTTAAGGCAGGATTGATGTCGGTACAATTAAACAAATAGTCCATGGATTAAACATGATCTGACTCTCTAAGTGATCCACAAAAAGTATAGCATTAGCAAATGGCTATGTCATCATTAAAAGTGAATTTATAAGATAATCCAGTGGTCAAATAGTTGCTTAATCCATGCTGTTACATTATAGTACCTGATAACTTAAACAGGGTTCTTCTGAAGTACTAACATTTTCCTGTTGTGCTCCTCAGGTGGTAGAAATGTATTCCAGTGGAGGTGATCTGCATTTAGAGCTTCCAACAGGTCAGCAAGGAGGTACAAGGAAGCTATGGGTGAGTAGTCATGCCTTGCAGCATTTGTTATATTTGTCTGGGGAGGTTTTATTTTGATACGGTTTTAGGTTTTGTGTTTTTTATACAAACTATTTGTTGTCATGTGATCATTGAAAATATCCCATAAAAATGAAATTACAGGGTCTGTTAATTGTAATGAGCTAGGGAGCCTGCTTTGGCAGGGGGGTTGGACCCGATGATCTCTCGAGGTCCCTTCCAACCCCTACAATTCTGTGATTCTGTATGGTAATAGGAATTGAAGGAAAGGCCAGATGAAAGGAAGCAATCTGTATTAGGCAGTGCTTTTTTTTGAATTAGAGGAATAAGGTGATTCCTAGTAGAATAAATTACACCTACCTCAGCATTCAAGACAACATAGTTATTCTGATGGTCAGTACGTGGATCTAAACCACAGGAAAAATATACAGCCATTTTTATAGTTACTTTTGTTTCTTTTTTTAACTGAGAAAGTGCTGTGGATCACTTTAAATGCATGTGTTGAAAAAGCAGCTGAAGGAACTCAAGGAAGCAGAAGCTATTAAGGGCTACTAAATAAAACAGCAGTGTGTCTAGCTGCAATAAATCCCTAGATTGTGAGTCGGGAGTGGCTGGAAACTGTTCTGGAAAGTATTCCTACAAGTGTGCTCTGCTCTTACTCTTTACTCTTCCTATCTGCAGCGGAAGAATGGTGTAGTGGGTTGGATGGACTCACTGTCTGGCCCATTAAATCAGTTTTGTTGTGTTCTTTAATGTAGTTTTTACTATCTCATGTAGTTTTAAAGTAATGCATAGAATATAGAATCACAGAATCAGAGATGGGTTTCAGTTGGAAGTGACCTCAAAGCCCAACTAGTCTCAACCCCCTGCCATGGGCAGGGACACCCTCCACCAGACCAGGCTGCCCAAAACCCCATCCAACCTGGCCTTGAACACTGCCATGGAGGGGCAACCACAGCTTCTCTGGGCAGCCTGGGCGAGGGCCTCACCACCCTCACAGGGAAGAATTTCTTACTGGTGTCTAACCTAAGTCTCCCCTCCTTCAGTTTAAAACCATTACCCTTTGTCCTGTCACTGCACTGCCTGATAAACAGCCCCTCCCCAGCTTCCCTGTCGGCCCCTTCAGGTACTGGCAGGCCACTGTAACGTCTCCCCTGAGCCTTCTCTTCTCCAAGCTGAACCAGCGCAAGTCTCCCAGCCTGTCTTCCCAGGAGAGGTGCTCCAGCCCTCAGATCATCTTTGCGGCCTCCTCTAGACTCTCCCCAACAGTTCAGTATCTTTCTTGTACTGGGGACCCCAGTTCTGGACACAGTGTTCCAAGTGGGCTGCAGGGTAAAAGAAATCATTTCAAATACAATGATGACACTTTGACATATGGATGTACATCATTCTCTAAAACTGTTTTGATGCCAAATGTTTGATTGGATGAAGCAGTCTGCAGTCGCAGGAGTATTTTGGTAGTCACTGTTCAGAGTTACTTCAGAGATCTGATGAACGTTGGATCCCCTGTTACGCATATGGAAGAATCATATCACATCCTTAGAAATAGTAATGAATGACTGCATTATATTAGAGTTGAAAACTGACCTCCAGAGTGGATTGGTACGAGTTTGTACTACAGAAAGCACAGAAGATATGTATAAGACAATCATCTGCTATATGCATTACATCCTGTCCAGTTTCCTTTGCTGAAATAGCAAAAGAAAGAAGCTGTCAAATGAAACAACATCAAGTGATGCAAGGACTACTCATAAAAAATTCCTACTTTCTGCTATATTTATTTGCATTTAAAGTGGAAGATGCTTCAAATTTCAAGTAACTTTTTTTAATCTTCAATTTAAAAAAAAAAAAAGTCCAGTTCCACAGCTCTTCTGTAACATGATGGGAAAGAATATGCAATGTTAGTATTTCAGCTATGGTTCTGAAGGGAGTCTTGTGCTACAGCTGTGTCTAGCAAATATAGAAAGAATTGTCTTTAAAACCCTTAATGCAGATGGGAACTGGTGGAACAGGCTTGGTATGGAAGCTAAAACACATTTTGACTTTTTGCTGTAAATTGCTTGGTGACTAATAAATCTGCAGCTCCACAAACTTCTGGCTACTTGCAGTTCTGCACTATTTCAATTTGTGTTGAGTACTGAAATTGTCTGCTTTGGAGAAAAAAATTAGAATATGCAAAAACTCTATTTGGTGTTACGGTACTCAGTAACATTTTTATGAATGGATTTTGTTTATTGATAGATACTGTCAGTTTACTGTATTTTTACCACAATTTCCATATATAGAACTTAATCAAATAGAACATGAAAGTCTTCTTGCATATACCTGTTTTTAATCAATGTTATATTAAATGACTCCAACTATCCTTACTAAATTTAATGGCAATTTTAGTAACAATCAGCCTGTGATTGCAGCTTTTTATCTTACTACAATTATACTCAATTCTTCTATTGTAATTTTTCTGTGTGGCAGCTTTTTTGTAATTACTGCAGTCTCATAGATGTACTTTGATTGTTTATCAGGAAATACCTCCCTATGAAACAAAAGGAGTGATGAGAGCCAGCTTTTCTTCAAGAGAAGCAGATAATCATACAGCTTTCATTAGAATAAAAACAAATGCCTCAGACAACACAGAATTTATCATTCTTCCTGTAGAAGTAGAAGTTACAACAGGTTGGTAGAAAAGTGGTTTGTTGTTCTGTGTTTTTTTAATATTACACAGTTTGATTAATTTCTAGTACAAGAAGAAAATTGTATCTTTTATGTTTTGTTTTGTTTTCCCCTTTAAGCACCAGGAATCTATTCATCAACAGAAATGCTAGATTTTGGTACACTACGAACACAAGGTAAACAATACTGTGGGTCTCAAAGTATTATGAAGAGTAGGGTGGGGAGGGGAAAGCCCAGTTATCTTTGTACTATTTCAGGTTGCTTGTGGAATGATGCTATTTAAAGCCTTAGTTTCAAAAGCAGGATAACAGTGTGTTACAGCAGTACATGCTGTATTCACCTGCAAGTATACTCGAGGGGTGTACAAACAAACAATAGTTGGCACAGTCTTACACTAATGTACTTACTAGTTCTGTGTGGCTTTGTCTGAAAACTGTTGTCAGTTTGCTTAATCTGTGAACTTGTTTTGAAAGATTGCTTTCCATCTATGTAAGTGTTAGTAGTTTTCAGAGGGAGTAGTGAAAGCGTGCAAACGTGATCAAATTGGTTACGTATCAGAAGATCTTTGTGTTTGAAGTGTCACACTTTTGGACCTAACATTTTACATTTTAAATTAGTACTGTTTTGTTGGAAAAAAAGGTGAAAAGTAGCAAAACTGAAGGTATCTTGAAACTGTAGAAGGGACTTGTTACTGAGGAAAACCAGTATGTCTCTCAACTAAAAAAAGGCAGCTTCTGAAGTACATTTCCTTGCAACTGTCTTAACTTGGAAAGATTTTAAAGTAAGATTAGTTTCTGCTGAATATTGGTGCACCTGGCAAAATCGTTAATTGTGGTGGCTTTAGCCTGTTTGTTTCTTCATATGTTAGAAATACAAGTGATTACCTGAAGCACCCAGCACCAACTAATACACAAAAATGCCCCTCATAAGTGTGCCGGGTTCTTGGGGCTAGCTACAATGACTGACTGTACTGACTTGTTAGTCTAGCTTTTTAATGCTGAACGGTGGATTTATATTGAGGAATCAGCTTCCATAGATGACTTTGTATAAGGCTCTTATGTTAAAATAGCCTAATAGCCAGATGTGTTTTTTGTTCCTTAACAGATCTGCCAAAAATTTTAAATCTGCACTTATTAAATTCAGGAACAAAAGATGTGCCAATTACAGTAAGTTTTATTTCCTTTCAATTTGAAACTTTCTACTTGGATTTTCTTTCTGTCACAAAACTTGATCGTTCACGGGTCGCCCTTGAGGTGTTCAGAATTAGAAGCTGGGTGATGTGTGACTGAAAACGTGACTTAACAGGAAGACAAATAATCTGTATGTGTGGTAAAATTCATTTGCTTCATAGCCTTCTTTCAACAGCTGTTTCAGCATTTATAGGATGCGCCTCCAATATCTGAGCCTCTGGAAGCTTTTATATTTGAGAACAGTAACTCCTGTTCAGTGAACAACAGATAAATGCAGAGTCTGTGGGGTTCTTTGTCCTCATCAGACAGTCTGTGAGAGTGTCTAAAGTGGTTCCCCAACATAATCTTAGAAGATGAGCAACGAGTAGCTTCCAAGAGCAGGCTGTAAAATGGCTCTTGTTTTCTTGAGGTTATCCGCTTTGTAGTGTGAAATAAGAAAAAATGCTCACAAACACTCAAAGCCCTTTCCAGTGAGATAGCTACAGCTGCATGTGAAGTGTAGCCAGCTTCAGAATTGTAAGGTTTGGGGTTTCTACATTCTATTTTTTACTGCAGAATTTTGGCTCTAGTTTGGCAGTCTGCCTTTATTCATTCATACCTTTTTCCTCTGTTAACTTTTCTCATGGCCCACTATTTTTCTCACTTCGTCCTTTTCCCCTTCCTGTCTTCCTTGTTTTCCAGATTTAGTTGTATAGCTAGCTATACCTTGTCCCACTGCACTTCAAAAAGTGTTGAAGTGTTGAAAAGAAACCAGAGGAGCCAGAAGAATGACAGAAGGATTGCCAAAGGTTTCTTACTGAGCTCTTGGAGAGCATTTCTGTGTTTTTAAAGCTCATAGTTGTAACTGTGGGGAATAGTATTTTTAGTAGTAGAGCTCTAACAAAAGTAGTAGAGGTCTAACAAAACTTTAAATAAGATACTGGAAACTGAGGCTAGATGAATTTAAACTAGAAACAGGATATGTTTTAATAGTGAGGTTAACTCTCCACTGTAATAAGAGTCCATTGCAATGCTTGGTAAGTTGTTGTTGACTAATAGATTTCAAGTTGAGAGAAATGCCCAGTATAGTGCAAACACTTTAATTCATCAAATGCTTATTGCATTACTGAGGTCAGATAATTCTAGAAGGTCTCTTGTGGCTTTGTAAGCTATGAACCAACTTCCATGGAAGGTTTTCATTTAGGAAAAAAAAGACTTCTATATGATTTTTGCAATCAGAGGGTTGGTATTGTTTTAAAAACAGCTTTTTATGCTGTTTTATATATTGGCCATCTTCTTAGATTTGCCAGGTTTCTGGTTATAGGGGCAGGTTTTTGTGAGGTTTTTTTAGTTGGTTGATTTTTGTGTAATACACTTCCTGAGTACACTACAAAAAAGCATATATTGAAACTATCAGCATCACTTCTAATATCTGGCAAAGTAGTCCCTAATTCATATTCTTCCATTAAAAAAACCAAGCCACTCATTTTTTTAAAGTTATGGTCTTTGGACTGTACACTGAGACTGGAAGGCTATCATCTGATGACCATTATACATCTCATGACACAACTTTTCCAGATGAATTATTCTTTTACAGTGTATCAAAGCAGTAAATTTGGTGGTCTGAGAGCTTTTAGGACTCACTTTTGCCATGATAAAGTTAACACATAGGCCTAGATATGATGTATTTTTCAGTGTTACACATGGCATTTGTTCTTCTCATTAAGGCACAGCTTTGTTGTGAAGTCGTAACCTTTCTAGCATGTGAAGCACTGTGTGAACTTCTGCTGCTGGGTCAATCAAGGCACTTCAAAGCAGTGAGAGTAAAAGTTTTTTTGGAAGGCACCTGGTGAATAGTTTACTTCTAAGAAAGATTGAGAAACGGATTTCTGACCATTTAGTGGTAAGGTTTAAAAGCAGTGAGAGAGAGCTCTGTGACAAATTTCATCTTAATGTCAGAAGAAAAGGCCAAGTCTATATTTAGCATACATTTAAGCTGAGTGCTGGAGGAGCTAAATATCTTCAGGTCATCTGTGTATGAGAGACCGCTAATACTGCTGCCAGAGTTGTAGCTGTTCTGCCTCTAAGTACTTAGTCATGCTGTTGTCCAACAAATTAGTTGAAGAAAATAAGGGCAAGTCACTTGACTTTCTCTTTTGAGTTCTAAAACTTTTTATAAAAACATCCTTAATTACATTTTGTAGGGGTTTCTCCATTATTAGGGAGAAGAATCATGTTTATTTCCTGACTGGCTGAACTGTTACGCAGCGGTGATTAAGCCACACTGTCAACAACCTAGTCAGTGTAGATGGTTAGACACTTTCTCTTATGCCTTCTCTAGAATGAAAATCGTGTGTGTCCTTAACGCAGTTTAAGCCCATTTGATTGCTAAAAGCAAAGGCACACTTTGAAATGTGAGCTCCCGACCACGTTTGATACATGAAGAACCAGGAACATCAGCACAGCCATATCCTGAAGCTGAGCTTTGAAAATAAAAGTCTGTGTATCAGAAAGTATTTACTTACTTCTGTCACAATTCACATACTTAAGAGGAAAAAAAAAACAACCCTACTCTAAATCAAGCAGTGAGCACTAGTTTACTCCTGCGTTATGTTTTCAGTCCACACATTTGAGTGCACACATCTGTTACCAAGGGAATGTTACAGTAAAGGATTAAAATCTACTAGTAGTTCATTCCATGGCTGTTCTGGATGGTGCTTTATGGTGAAAGTGAAGTCAGGTGTGTCCCTGTTTAAACTGAAGGCCAAGTTGCTACTGGCAAAATAATTGTGTCTGTGATAAAACAGTAGAAAAGGCGATTCTGACACTAGTGGAGCCAGCTTTAGTCTGCAGCCTTGTAGCCACGGGGCTTTCCTCTTGCATTGGAGTGACTGTGTCTGTACTGTCTGTAAGCAAAAGCCTCCAGCCTGCTCAGTCTTACATCAATATGCTAGGCGGGCAAGGTAAAACTATGTTCAGGAGCCTGCTGACAGGTAAACAGTCTGGATCAACATGTGCCAGTGTTTCAACCTCTACTTGTGTGCCTCCTCTGTAGTTTATTAGAACAGGTGTAGTGTGAGAAACCTTGGAAGTCTTTCCCAATAACTGGTGCAACAGCACAAAGCTTTCTCCCCACTCCGTGTCCTCTAGAAGATTTAAGGTCCTCATTTTCTCTCTTATGCTAAAGATTGAACGTGTCTTCATACAGCAGGGTCAAGAGTCTTGACTGGGGCACACTGTGGCAGAGCCATGTGTAACTGAAGCATGTCTCTCTTAAGTTCTTCTTCCCCACAGAAGTACCCATTAGGAGGTTTTCTGAGGAAATTGGTGGTATTAGATTCTTGATGGAACTTGTTTTGCGTGTATTGACATGACCTGATGATGCTTAAGTCACATTTTGGGACAAGTTGTGCTTGGGCTTTATTTGAAATAGGTTAAAAGTTGAGAAAAGTGAAGTTCAAAGGATTCTTAAAGATGCTCATTTTCCTTTAGTTATATTAACTCTGTATTTGCTTTTGTAACATGCAATCAAACAACAAACAAATGTGCCTAATATAGTTAAGAAATTTTCAACAAAACAGTGCCAAATTCTTTCCTTAACTAAAGTCACTAGCTACAGACATTGAGCAAATACATCTAGGTTTGTTACACTTGTGGTTTAGAGATGCATCTCTGAAACCTGCCATTATTTCTGGCAACAACCTGTCCTTTTGAATTTTTCAAATTTTATTTACCAAACAAAATCAGCATAATTTCAAACTTCAGTAATTAAAAAATAGGCTTTTGCATGAAAGAGCTACTAGAAATGGTTATCCTTCCTGCCATGAAAAAGCTGTGAATTTGATTACAGCTCTGGTTTTGTCTGCTTTAAGAGTTTTTTTTTTAAAAGGCACCTCAAGATCTTAGGTTTTGTAGTGTGGATTTAAGTAGAAGAAACATGGTAATTAGGAATTGACTCATGAAGAGAAATGGAAAATACCTGCACTACATGTGTGCAGATGGTTGACAAAGGTCAGTACTACAAATCCAACATACAAAACTTCTAGATGAGTGTTAACAGAGATTATTCATTAGCTGCAGGAGCAGTGCTGCTTGTTTCCTCTAAGGATCACGTGGTCAGCAGAATTTAGTCATGTATGCATGATTTTATGGCTTCAGTTTACAATGAAGGACAGCTTAGCTCAGAAGACCTGTAACTGATTTGTATGGCTGTCTGCCTTGCTCCTCTCTGACCACGAGTGGCTCAGCTGCGTCTGAAGCAGGTGCTAAACCTCTGCAGCTCAGCATAAGGTAAACCAGCACTCATTTCAGTTTCCTTAATACAGCATCCTGTAATTTGCAGTAGCTTAACAGCTGCTGCATGAGCAGCTGAGCTGTTCTTGCAGCAGGAGAGAACAGCTGGGGAGGAGGAATCATGGCAGCCATCCTAATTTTAAGCAAAACAAGAAAAAGAATATTTAAATGCTCCATGCCCAGTTTGTCTCCATGGAATCTCAATAAAGAGTTTGCTAGCAACCTTTACAAAGTCTTCAGATATTGACATGGGATCCATAATCCTGTGGTGTAGCAATGAGTATCTCTACAAATCATCTCTGGCTCATAGGTGACATGTTTGCTATTCCACTAATGCTCAATTCACTTTTTCCATTTAGTTTACAACAGTGATCCTCAGGTATAAAAGGTGATCTTGTAAAATGTTGGTATAGGATGAGTGTCATCTCAGATTTACAAAACCCTTCTCTATACAGTTAGGTTTTTTCCTGTGGCAGCTCTGGGGACTTAGCATGGGATCAGAGACAAGTCGGATGTCTGTATCATCATGAGTAATTGCACAGATCAGTTAACAGCTTTGTTAATGACTGCACTAGAAACAAATAGTCTGGCTATTGTAACCCTGCAGCATTAAGAATAAAAAATAAATCTTACTTTACATACAACCTGTTTTCTATTGTATTGACATGTTCCTGGCCATACTGTCACTTCATCTGACATTCCCAAGAAGAACTCGCTGTTGCCAACTTTCCTGCATACTGACTGAGTCACTTGCAGGACCTGAAAAAAAGTCTAAAGCCTCTTACAATGCTGCTTTGTTACAGGAAAGACAGTCCTCTAAGTCCTCAGCCAGAACTAGTTGCAGTTGTATCACTTTGAAGGATATCTGAATGCCACACGGTGTGTTAATGATGATAAATTTACAGGCGCTTCATGTTTTGATTGTTTGCAGAGTGTTAGACCCACACCACAGAACGAAGCTATAACAGTACATTTCAAGCCAGTTACGTTAAAAGCCTCTGAAAGCAAATATACCAAAGTTGCAAGTATTAGCTTTGATGGTAAGTACTGCTCCTCTCTTCTTGGAACTTGTCAAGTGCTGCTTGAAACTCACTGAAGCTTCATGAAGCAGTTGCCCTCTCTTAACAAAATGTTATTGGTAATTTTGTAGAAGGAAGTGGATTTTCATATCTGGAAAAGGCTTACATTTCTTTTAACTTGAGTTATTTCTGGGAGGATTGTCTTAGTTTTGAGAAATCCTAACAAACCAGGACATTTCCTCGCAGTAATGTGTATTAGAGGAGAGTATTTTGGTTTGCCCATTGATCCTTCCAAAGCTTAAAAAAAGAATCAAAACTCTGACTGGCTCTTGAGAACCTCACTGTGAAAGTTGGCTTATTTTATTTTGCTGCCTTGAACTCATATTAAAGAGGAAGGGAGGTGAAAGTGGACAAAACCTTTTACTGGTACCTTTCCTACAAAGATGCTTTATGTATGCTGATGCTGACTTTCATTTATATCATTATGAAAAAAAGTGTTGGGTTATTTTCCTCTACACAGTGGACTGTAAATACTATGCTGACATTTTGAAGAAAGGCAACTCCTTTTTTTTTTTTAATAGATACTTTAATGAAATGTTTAGAATGCCATTGACCTGCCCAGTTATTACTGCTTTAAGGTACTGGTTGCTGTAAGTTTTTCTGCCAGGATGGCTTAAAAATAGAAGTTTATAGAAGGAATGTCTTTCATTTCATAGACGTAATTTTAAAAGTTGTACGGATAGTGAGGAGAGGTTTGATATTGATTAGCACTTTAGATGTTTAATAGCTATGGGTTTGTAAGATGAGTGAAGTATGTTTTAGCCTATGAATAAGTTATCAAATAGCTGAACTCTGTCAATCTGAAGTGGTAATATGTTCAGATTTTTAAGATGGAGGGAATTGTTACATGAGTACCTACTGACTAGCATATCGTAGGTAGATCTTGGAAGGAATGGATGTTGGAGAGAAGTGCCCAGTCAAGTTGCTTAAGGGATTGACTTGGGGAAATCTTCTCAGTGAAGCAGCCAGCTCTAGATAGTCCCTATTTCAGCTGCCCTAATACGTGTAGGGGCTTTAGGGGCTGTTTGTTTCTCCGAACTAGTACTGGAATCCTTCTACTGGCGATACTGCTTGCAGGCTACATTGCTTGTTCTGCGATCGTGGAGCACACCTGTGAGCACCATTCTCAGTGCTTGTGAAGTCTGGGTTCTTACATGGTTTCTGATTCTATTTCTGGAAAGTTTATGTCTTAGATTTCTTCACTGTTAAAATGGTGCTGCGTTCCTGGCCCAAAGTCCTGCTGGACTGGTAGTTCTGAGTGAGAAGCCCAGCCATCTCAAGTTTCTGTTCTGTTACTGGATGGATAAGTGTATTCCATACCCCTATGAAATAGTCATTTCTCTGGATACGTCCAAGTTACTTATTTGGCAGGAACAACCATGTTTTCTCCTGTCATAGATAAGTTTGCTAACTCAGGCAGGTCAACTAATCAGTCAGGCTTGAGAGGGAGGAATTCAGAACTTGGATCGTTTACTTCCAAGACTTATTCCATGTCAGTTGCTTATTGAGCTTTCCTTAAGATCCATCTTTCTTTTCCATGATGTTTCATTTCTGGGCTAGCTCTGTGCTTTTATTTTTCTACTTATGCTAGTCTAACCTGCTGGATTTATGGATGATTTTTTCTTCTTTTTTTGTCTGCTTTAACAAACTTTTTGTATTATTGTGTGTTCAGCCTCAAAAGCAAAAAAAGCATCACAGTCTACTGGGAAAATAACTGTTAAAGCAAAAGAGAAGAGCTACTCCAAACTTGAAATACCTTATCAAGCAGAAGTGTTGGATGGGTAAGCTTACAGTAATTGAATATAGTTCAAAACCTAAATGATGTAAATTAGCTGATGTAGGAGGGATTTCAGCCTTTTTATGAGAAGAGGGGATATAAAGAGCTGATACCCAAGTATTCTGAATCTGGATTCTGAATCATTTGGAACTACAATTACTTGTTTGATTTTTGTCTGTTTTTACATGAGTAGATGAGGTCATCTTAGTAATGCATAAGCTGGTTCCAAGGCTTGGGTTCAAAGTGAGCTTTGTGAGTCTGTTTCAGAGCAGTAGAAGGCTGCAAATGAGACATTTTAAAAACGTAGCGTTAGAAATTTTTCTGGTTTTTCTTTGCTGTTCTATCACTATATGAAGTAAGGGTAGAGAAAATAGTTTTGGTTTTAATAAAAAAATTTGGAAGAACTGACAGTAGTTCCTTTTTAAAATTTATTTAAAAAGCATAGCTAAATTGAGTTTGAATTATTGTTGAAATGAGGTGCTACTTAATCAGAAGAACTGACAGTGTTTTGAAAACGAAACTAAACCTTACCTATGGGCATTTTTGTGCAGCAGATGCCTGATTTAATTAATAAAGAATATGCTTGATTTTCACACTGTCTTAAATACTTCAACACTTCCTTCTATTCTTCCTAATACAGTGATTCACCTATTTTCTTATCTCGTTAGAATGAATTAATTATCAATATCCCTGTAGTGCTGCTAATCTAGTTTCAGCATGCAGCAGGTTATGTACCTTTTTGCCGTTTGATTGAATGAATTCTAGTCTTTTATGTAAGAAAAACAATTTATGTTTGAGCAAAGTCTGTATTTTTCTCATGGTGTTTTCCCTTAATAGATATTTAGGATTTGATCACGCTGCCACACTCTTTCACATCCGTGACAGTGCTGCTGATTCCGTGGAAAGACTGATCTATCTAACAAACACATTCAATTTTGCGGTCCTTATACATGATGTTGTATTGCCAGAAGAAGCAAAACCAATGTTTAAAGTAAGTCCCCACTTCAGTGAAAGTTTTACCTCATAGTAGATGTTAAAATGCTGTTAAATTGTAACATTGATCTTCGTTGTTCACTGATCTAGGTCCAGAACTTCAGTAAACCCGTCTTAATTCCACCTAATGAATCTAGATACATTTTTACACTTCGTTTTATGCCTTCCACGTCATCTGTTCATATAGATAATAATATTTTGCTTATCACCAATGCTTCTAAATTTCATCTACCTGTCCGAGCATACACAGGATTTCTAGATGTAAGTATTTTCTTTTTTTTTTAAGCTCTTTTAGTCTAAATAGAGGGAGACTTCATAGGATTGTTCTTAATTCTTTCTTCTATTCCTACATGACAATGGCTTTTGTAATTTCAAAACTATTTCACCAGTTCTTTCCTTAAACAGCTTCCGTTACTGATGAAAAATTCTTTTTTGTTCTTTTCAGTTTTACATAGAAAATGTATAGAATTTTGAGATTGTGTTAGACTTGTTAATGTATCTGTTAATGAGCTTGGAGTTTGAGCACATTTTATATTTAACTTACACTAAAATACCTTTATCAATCCTTCCAGTACTTTGTACTGCCTCCAAAAACTGAGGAACGATACATAGATTTTGGCATATTGAGTGCAACAGAAGCTACCAGCATTTTATTTGCAGTCATCAACAGCAATCCAATAGAGGTAAGGGTGGATTTATTTTTAGTTTGCTTTTTAAAAAATTTACGTCACTGTTGTTACTGAAAACAGTACCTTTTGTTCTTTTGAAGCTGGCTGTAAAAAGTTGGCACATTATAGGGGATGGTTTGGCCATAGAACTTCTAACAACTGAAAAGGGAAACAGAACAACGATAATTGCAAACCACCATGAGCTACAGAATGCTAGTGCATCCGATCAGTCTTCAGTAAGTAATCTTTTGGCTTCATTGCTTAAAGCTAGATTTAGGAGGGGAAAAAAAGACACAAATCTGTGTGACTTCTTGCAGTTTCCTTTGGGGAGGGGGGAGGATAAGAATTGTTTCATTTTTGACTGAATTGGAGTATAATAAAGCATGTAGAATTCTTGCAGTTCATATTAAGAAGCAGTATTATGTAAAGACTGGTTAGACTTTTGAAAGAGGAAACTTTTTGGAAACAGTAACCTCCATGCCCTCAGATGATGCTTATCATTTGTCTGGCAAGAGTGGAATTTATCACCTGAAGTGATAAATCACAGATCATTTCTGTGTTAAACTTATGCATTGAAATTTTTCCTTTTACCACTGACAGTTGTTTCAAATGGCCTTTGATTCAGTTTAAAGAAATAAGAGGATGTTGGGTATGTTTTTCCAGTGAAGTTGCTTTCCATTTAATGGAATACAGTGGGTGACGCTCTTTGTACCGTTCACAGGTGATCCTAGCGTCAGGCTATTATGCTGTATTCAGAGTGAAACTCATAGCGAAAGAACTTGAAGGAATGCACGATGGAGCTGTACAGATCACCACAGATTACGAGGTATATTTATTGTATGTTCCTGGGTGTTGCACAAATGAGATGCGCAGTATTTAAGCGTGAAGTTTTGATAGTTGCAATAGTGGATAGACACTGCAATATCAGGGAGAAGCTGTGGCTGGAAGGGACCTCTGGAGGTCAGGTTGTCTCTGCAAGGTAACCCTGCATCCAATGACTGCAGTGCTACTTAAGCAGTGTCTTCTCTGAAGGAATGAAGCATGATGTAATTTATGATTTTCATCTGGCTTTCAAAAATACCCATTTAGATCTGATCAAATGCTTTGAGGTATGGGCTCTTCGGTGACTTGACTTATCCTCAGAGCATCAGTGCATGGATCTTTTGGCATAATACATGCTGACAGCGTGCTTTTTGGTACGTTATCAGTTACTGAAATGGAGCTGTAATTTCAGAGGTTTTTTCTGCCAAAACCCAATGTAAAAGTTTTGGAAAAATGGCAGTTTGCCAACAGTACATGAAATGGAGTTCTGACACTGTGATTAGTAAGGGAGAGAACAACCAGTTAATTCTCAACTTCATATGTCTTTCCTGTTAATAAATTATTTTGCAGAAGAGAGAGATTCTATTACATAATGGAATTTGGTTTGAATATGTGATATATTAAAAATATGGGGGGAAAAGTGATGTGCTGTGCTTATGAAATCAGGAGATTCTATAGCTTATTGTGTGGTAGCGATGAAACAGCAGAAAATAGGAAATTCCTAATCTCTGCCGGGTCTCCGAGATATTTTTTTTTCATATGTTAGGAAATTCCTATTTTCTGCTTATATTTCAATTCTGCTTTTGTGTTCTGCATGGAACGGTGCTAAGTATGAGTGAGGAAATGTGTGCTTCCCAACAACAGGGAGTGTGTGATCTGAATATGATGGTGCTTGGAAATCTTAATTCATGTCTTCACATTTTAAATGTATATATAAACCTAGACTACGTTGTTAATAGGATTTAATGGATTTGTTATTCTGTACAGCTTAGAAGTGGAAGAGACATTTAAAGGCTGAAATGTCAGTATTTTTTCATAAACTTTTCTTCTTTTTTTTTACCTCCTAGATTTTAACTATACCAGTGAAGGCAGTGATTGCTGTAGGTTCACTGACATGCTCCCCAAAACATGTTTTTCTTCCACCTTCTTTTCCAGTAAGTGAGTTGTTTCACAGCATTAAATATTTTCTTGCTGTGTTTTCGTATTTATCAGCTCTTTTCAAGAGAAGCCATTCTCTTGAACCATTGTGTGTCAAATTGCTGGAGAGATGCTGCTTCTGAACTGGTATGATTCGGTTTGTTGCTGTTTTGGTGGAGTTTTTTCCCCACACATCCCAAGCATGGGTTATCCCTACATCTCCTCTACTGCCCACTTGAATGGGATCTTGCAATGGTGATATGAGCCCAAACCTGATTTTTTGCAGCTTCACTCTAATGTAGCTGTGGCCACTTGGTTATTAGCAATTCATGTGTGTCAGCACCAAGAGGAAGATGAGTGAGATGAAATTGCACAAATGCATTTTTCAAATTCCTGAAGTGTAATGCCAAAGATGATAAAAGTCAGGCAACAAACTGACATTTTAATATAAGAAGTCCTTCATCTTGATGGAGTACCTGAGAGCAAGGAAGCTGTGTGGGCCTACAACCCCCTGCAAAAGCATGTGACAGCTGTTGTCATCCTAGCACCTGCAGCAGTGTTTATTCAGTGAGTGCTGGAAACAGCTTCTTTGCTCAAGCTGTTGACCCAATAATGCTTTCTTCTCGTTTGGCATTCAGCATGACCATAGAAGCATAGGCAGTCAGGGCATACTGGCTTTGCAACTGGTATTTCATTGAAGTCTGAACTGTATGTGACTTTCAAATGAGTGAGGAATGTAACATGATGGAAAATCATAGAGGGGGGAGAGATTGAAAACAGGGATGGGGGAGGAAAGGAGCAAAAGGAGAAGGAGGTGGTGGTTTTCTTGAAGGATAAAACTGATTCCTTCTGTGTTGGTGGAAATAGGTTTTGTTTCCTTGCCTGTCCTGCATAGTCTCAATCGGTTGTAGAGCACCACCTGTTCTCACCTTCTCGTCCGATAGCTCCTTAGTATCTCCTGCTTATCTTACAATTTGTGTGCTCTTAAATAGTAATTTTTCACTGGCACTTTATCAAATGCTTTACCTCATATTGAGTAGATAAACAATCATTTTTGAAAAAGTAATGCAATCAGTCTCATCTGAGGAAGGACGGTAAGTCACTCAGCAGGACTCCAGTGAATCCTTGCTACATTTGCCCCATTACCCATTCTGTCTCCCTTCACTGGTGATCTACTTCACCAGTTGTTCTGAAGCCTTTAGCTACTCTTAAGGTCAGTCAGTCATACTTATGGTTGCACAGATCACTAGTTGGTTTTTATCTTTAGGATCTGTATTTCCTGTTTGACTATGTGACCTTATTGTTATATGGACACTGAAGTAACTTAAAGGACTGTTTTCCTTTATATTACCAAAGATATACTAGTTTCTGTATTCTGTATCCTAATTTGAATATCCAAATTCCAGTCAAGATCATTGTCCCTTTTGAATGCCACATTAACATATTCTATTCTGTTGTGGGCCATAAACAAGTACCTCTTTTTTTCTTTTTTTTTTTTAAAATCTTTCTTTATTCTGTTCTAATTGTAATGGATAAAGAGCTTCTTAATGTATCAGTGTATGCCCACGGTCTTGGTCAGCTTGATTTTTTATTTTATTTTTTATTTTATTCGCTTTGTTGACACTCTTTGCCAGGCACTACTTCTGGTAGCAACTGTGTTTCTCAGCCTCCAAGGCATAGCTTCCTTGCTGTCATCTTTCTTTCTCGTTTCCAGACTGCTGTGATTTTTATTGGCTTCATACTTTTTTCTAGTAAAGTTTTCACAGAATTACATTTTTCAGGTGACCTTTGGGCCTCTGCATTTTGTTTGGGAGTATAGATTCACATATAATTTTCACCTTTGACAATATTCTATGCCAGTTTCTGTGTTCAAGCCCCAAGTTCTTTAGAGCAGTCAACTTCACTTACTGTTTCTGTTTGTTGGTCACTTGGCTCTTTCTGTATTTGAGAACATTAACAGCTGACTTTCCTTTCTGGTTTTGTTGGATTCATTTTAAACTAAAGTGTTCATCATTGAATTCACGGTACTCTTGCATCTAGTTGTCCTGTAATGCCTCCATTGCTTAAGAAAATAAGCCCAAAATAGCATCAGTTCTTCTTGTTTCAGTGCTTGGTAGAGAAATTTGACAGCTATAACATCCAGGAATAACTAGGTGCTACAATCTTAGTAACACTTGCTTTTCAGTTCATATCTAGGATGTAATTCTCCTGCAGCTGCCTGGTTCCCAGTGCTGGCTAGCTGTTTATAATTTTAGTGTATTCACACCTAAGTCAAATTTCTGATACTGTGATGAGATTTGTCAGCAAAACCCTAACGGTGCAGCAAGCTGTGTAAAGATCGGTGTTTTGATTTAAACAGATGTTAGCTGGCTTGACTTCTGCTTCATAATGTCCTTTTGTTGCTCATGGTACCACCTCTCGACTCCTCCCTGATCAAAGCTCATCTTTGAGGCCCTGTGCCCAGTAGCATTGTTCTGTTTTCCTTATTACTGCTGCGTAGAGTCTTCTCTGTCTTGTTTCATGTTTAAGTGCTGCATAAGGGTCTTACACTGTTCATTGGTTCTACAGAGTTTAACGAATCTCTGTCGTACCCAACTGGTGGCAGTTTGCTACTCACAGGATTCCACAGACTCAGTTTAACAGGACTATACTGTTTAGAGATTTATTCTTGTAGTTTCTTTTCCTCTGCAGTTGCTACTATTGAGGCTGTGCAGGTTTTGGCAGGTAGAGTTCATTTTCTTCACAGTAGTTATTATAGGGCTGTGTCTCGATTTTTGGGCTGCAAACACATTTGTGTTGATAGCACAGGAATGGTTTTGTTCTGCTGAGCAGCGCTCGCACAGAGCCAAGGCTTTCTCTGCTTCTCACCTCACCCCACCAGTGAGTAGGCTGGGGGTGCACAAGGAGTTGGGAGGGGACACAGACGGGACAGCTGGCCCATACTGGCCACAGGGATATTCCGTGTCGTCATGCTCAGCATATAAAGCTGGGCAAAGGTTGCTGGGGGTGGGGGCTGTGCTCCTGCTTGAGGACTGGCTTGGCAGCATTCAGTTAGTGGTGAGCAAGTGTTTTCATTTGCATTACTTGTCTTCCTTGGGTTTTATTTGCCCCTCTTTGTTATTTTGCTTTTCATTACAATTTTTTCTTTTCCTTTTCATTGTAATTATTGCTACCATTATCGTTATATTTCAGTAACGAAACCTGTTCTTACCTCAACCCACAAGATTTCTCGCTTCTAACCTTCTAATTCTGTTCCCCCATCCTGCTGGAGGGCAGTGAGTGAACAACTCTGTCGTGTTCAGTTGCTGCCTGGGGTTAAACCATCCCAGTCACTGTTTCCTAAGGCCACGGTCAAATTTTGAGCCTGCAGAAGTGCAGCTCTCCCACCTCTCTGTTTTAGTCCTTGCCTTGAGAACTTTTTAAAAAGCTGAAAGTGTTGATTGAAGGGGGACATTTAAAAATTCTAGTCTTAGGTATTGAAATTCCCTTGGATTTATCTATTTTATGTAAATCTGAAATCTTTACATTGGTCTTGAGTTGTGCTTTGTGTTTTGTTTTTTATTTATGTTTATTCTTATTTGTCATGGTTGGGGTTTTAGATAAGGTAAAAAACAGCCACAGAATCATTGATTTATGAGTGAGGGCAGGGGGAGAGCTTGAGCACTGCAGTGGTTCTGATCATGACACACAGTTCTGTGCTTAAAAGATAGCGTAATGTTTGGTGCAGAAGAGGAGGCCGGCTGTGAAAGTGTGGGGAAAAAACTTCCACTTTTTTCTTTGTAAATGTTGTAATTTTAGTTTTGATTGTCTTCATTTCATTGGAAGTGGGAAGGAGTATTGTACTTTTGTTGTTAAATGCTCTCTGTCACCGGTAGTGTTTGTAAGCTGCAGCTTCACTCTGCTGTACCTTACGGTTTATTTTAATTAGTAGCAAGTACTCCGTCTCGTACAAGAAGCTCATGTCTCTTGCCTTTCCTCCTCTAGTGCATTTAACATAATTTGATTAAGCAGAGCTGTTGTCCTAGCTCTTCAGGACACTTAAAGTGTATTTATTTTTTGAAAGAGAGATGAACTGTGGGAGAAGGTGGAGGAGAGAATGTGAGTTCACAGAAACTTACCTTGAAGTTTTACAAGTGGCTGCTTTTTTTTTTTTTGCCTTTTTTTTTTTTTAAAGGTAGCATAGTTTAAAATCTCAGACTTAGCTCTGTTGTGGTCTTTGCCAGCCAGCATAAATAAATACATGTGCTAGGGAAAACGCATATCTTGCAGACTTTTTTCATCCATTCCTTTCTTTAGGGGAAAGTAGTTCACCAGAGCCTGAACATTATGAACTCCTTTTCTCAGAAAGTGAAAATACAACACATACGCTCCCTATCAGAAGATGTAAGGTTTTATTACAAGAGGCTAAGAAGTAACAAAGAAGATTTAGAGCCAGGGAAAAAATCAAAGGTTTGTTTGTGCCTTATTTCTATACATTTACAAGTTCTCTCTTATACATACCATATGTTAGGTTTCTGTGGTCATCAGAAACCTCCTTTTCCCTTCGGTCATATGTATTGTGCGGCTTCTTAACCGATCTACTCTTCTGTTTTTTGCAGATTGCAAATATTTATTTTGATCCTGGTTTGCAGTGTGGAGATCACTGTTATGTAGGACTGCCTTTTCTATCCAAATGTAAGTAATGTTCAACTTTCTGATGAAAATCTTTTAAAAAACAAAAAAAACTTTCTCCTTAAGCAGTGATCTTACATAAAAGTTTAATAACCACGTTATTTCTTAAAGCGGAATCGAAAGTTCAGCACAGCGTAGCGATGCAGGAAGATGCATGGGATTCTGACTGGGATTTGCACGAGAACCTATTCAAAGAATGGACAGAAATCAAAGAGAACTCAAGCCATAGGTAAGTATTTTATCCCAGCTACTTTCTAGGTCCTTAAATCACTAGATAACTCTGTGTTATGTGTGCTCTTATAAAATGCATGGTTCCTTAATATTGCAGTGCTATTTGAGAGGGGGCCAAGGAGGAGTTACTTGACCTTCTTCAAAACCTTTAAAAAGAACGTTTTAAAAGTTAAAAACCAGTAATAATGTCCTCAAGTCAAACACAACACTGTAAGCTCCTGTTCACTGGAATATGCTGCAGTTCTCGAAAAGATGGCAGCAGCAAGGCAGCCTCTACTCTGCAAAAATTTCCTGGAACAGATTTTACTGTTTGTGCAGTATCCCTGCTTTAATCTGTTTTAAGGTAGTGCCCTCAATATGCCTCTGAGATTCCGTAAGGTTTTCTGTTGCTGCTATTCTGAGATTGTTGCATTTCAGTGATTTATTAAACTGTCTGGGGCTTCTCCTTGAGATTTGCTAAATAGGTGATTTGTGATTGCAATTTAATTTTTAGAGAAAGTCAAACTCTATAGGCTGCTATAAACCTCTTAATGCCTTCTCATACGTCAAGTGACTTCATCCCCAAGAAACCTAAGTTAGCGTTAACAGCAAGCGCATCTCTTGTGCTGCCAGCCATCAAGACCACTGTTTCAAAAAAAGGGTGCAAGTTTGCAGAGCATCAACTGACTCTGTGCAGGTGAATAGCATAACAAAAACATATCTCCTTTATGGCTTTTTTGTTCTAATGTCGACACAGTAATAACTCCTAAACAAATTTGATTTGAACAGAATCCTCTGTTTAGGCACTCTGATAGCTTTGAAGCATTTCCTACCACCTACAGTAAGAGGACAGTAAAAGAAAATCCTTTTAAAAAAAATACTACTGAAAAAGTAGCAATTGTTGCTACAATATACAAGGCCATAATATTATTTAATACAATGCATAATCTAGAATATGTGATGCTTTTAAAGAGCATTAAAATTAACCAGCTATCTGATGAGGTAGCATTCAGCAAAGGAGAAGCCGCTCCTTCTGAATCCACAGGGGTTCAGACTTGGACATTGGGAGTCTCTCCAAAATACTTCTCTAGGTTTGAAGTCAGGTGTTCTGTCTGTTTCGCTGTAGTGCTGTTAGTCGTGTTTCAGCTCATGGTGGAGAGCTTGTCAGAGAAGAGGAAGCAAATCTGTTGCAAAGTTTGGGCAATAGCAAAGAATGTAATTCACTGATGGAAAGAGTCACTGACGCCAAGTATGTCTTGTTCAGATTTCCTTTAGATTTGTGAGGCAGCAGTGTGATGCCCTGGCACATGCTCCATGCGTCCGCTGCAGCTAGAGCACACGTACAGATGCACTGCACGTTGCACGTGTGTGGGCACAATATGTTTTCTGGATAGGGGTTGTCTGGGCATTGTATTGAAAACAGACTGTAGCAGGAACAATATTCTTCCTTTCTACTGTTTATACTTTTGCAAATCATCAAATATATTTTGAAGTGTTTTTCCTACTGATCTAAATCTATTATATTCCTAAAGTCTGTTTCTGCAACCATAAGAGCTAGACACTTCCTAATGAAGGATAAATTTGTGTGTCTCTGTCCAGGGGGCAGTGATTTAAGAGAAATGCTAATACTGACAGATTTGTGATGCAGAGCAGAAGTCCTGCCATGCTTTCTGCTCACCTTTAGCTGAGCCATAACAGAACCTGGAACGGATGGGTGTTGGCAACAATACTTAAATAGAGAANTTTTTCATGGTGGCACATATGGGCAGAGCTCAATGTTTTTCTTTAATTGTATATAAATATAATGTATCATGCTATTTCTCAAACTGTGCTTTTAAGCACTCTGCTTTTTCCAGGTCTTTCTGATTTTAATCCTGTAAAGTAAGGCTTTAACTTTTCTTTTCTAGACTGAATGCTGTATTTGAAGTAGATACAGATCTTCAGAAGGATGTCCGGTTGAAAATTTCAGCAGAAATGGCCTGGCCTTCCATACTTAGCTCACCCCGCCACCTAAGCTTCCCTCTCACCAACACAAACAGCTCATCAGTAAGTTATTTTGTTGATAGTATCACTTTGTAGGGACTGCATTTTTAATAGCTGTTTCTAATTACGTTAAACCCAACGTAAACGTTACTCAAATTGTGTTTCTGAATAGGAAGAAGAAATTTTCTTAGAAAATCCAGCTGACGTTCCTGTGTACGTTCAGTTCCTCCCTGTAGCTCTGTATTCTAACCCCTCCACCTTTGTTGACAAAATGTTGGAACGGTAAGTATTGTTCTAGAGAAGTTGGGCCCTTTTCACCATTCTGCAAAGAATGGGTGCAGCTTTTGGCAGCTGTGTCAGTAGTTAAGAGCTTGGCTGCTTGTGGGATTTGAATTGCTAGCCCAGTTGAGAACTGAATCCAGGCTGATTGCCATGGAATGCACATCTGTATGCTTTGCTGAGCTAAACTCTTGCTTGTATTTCTTCCTTAATGTGAAGCGTGAGCGGGGAATAAGGAAGATTGCGTGGTCCCTTCAGCTGCGTGCTGCCCGAGTCCTACCATCGGGTCTTGATTTGTGCTAATCCTTATGATGCAAACATGTCATTGTCTTCTCTGATGGGGAGGAGAAAACAAATAATGCATCTCTGTTTCAGGTTTAATTTGAGTAAGCCAACAAATTTCAACCTGAGGACTCTAGAGTTCCAGGTCTTCAGAAATTGCGTAAGTATTTCAATACGTTCATTAAGTTTTTATTGGAGGTATTTTAATGTTTTAGGAAGAGTTCAGTTGTACGTGTCTTCAGATTTAGGTATTGGTGTGTGTGAAAAACGGGATGCTTCTGTTGGATATTTTCAGGGAAGCAGGAGAAGTAGCATTTCTTCAAACATAACAGTTAAAATGTCGCTTTTTCTGTATGCTTACGTTAGAGTAGGATTGCCGAAGTTAGAGGAAAATGCATTTATTCATTCCATTACTGATGCAGGATTGTTTGCTTTGGTGTAGTGGTTGCTTGTTCTAATTAGAAAAGAATTGAGTTTTCCATTGCTTAGTTCTTTATTTGAAGTGATTTGAGTTTTGTGGACAACTTTAAGAGTGTGTTTTTTTCATACAGAGCATACCACATTCTCAGCGCTTTCTTCTCTCATCCACTATATACACCTTTTCCCCTCCATCCAATGCTTGCACAGTACTGAAAGACAAATTTAGCAAAATACACGTTTTTTCAATAGTTC
Source organism: Zapornia atra (assembly GCA_013400835.1). NCBI lineage: Eukaryota > Metazoa > Chordata > Aves > Gruiformes > Rallidae > Zapornia > Zapornia atra. The sequence goes on along the minus strand of VZTU01001946.1, from coordinate 36,473 downwards.
TTTAATTTTTAAGTTTGCTTTTCCCCCTTTTTTCCTTTACTTAGGAAAAACAAGGTTCTGAAAATGTTTGAAGTGGAACGTTTTGAGGGTAGAAAAATGTTACATAGTGGCTTAATGCTGATGTGGTGTTTAAAATATACATTTAAAAAACTTGTGAACTCTTTCTTCTCCTGTAGCTTTGTGAATCCACATGGGTATTATGAATCCACATGGGTATGGTTTAGCTCAGTTCTGGCTTGCAGTGATGTTCTGCGTTTTAATAAATGCAGGTGGTGTGTGCCAGTAAGTAGGGAAATTCTTGTGCTGTTGGATGTTCTGGTTAAAAAAATCCAGTATATGTCATCAGGTAGTACACTTCTTTATGACAAGACCAATTTTCTAGCTAAAATAATGTAATTTCTATTCAATATATGTAAAAATTTCCTCTTTTTAAAAGCATGGCTTTGTCTCCCCACTCTCTTAAGGTGCAGCCGCTACAGAGCGCTGTAGGGCTTACAAAGGGCCTGACTCGTCATTCAGTTTTAAGCCTGATATTAAAACCTGGTGAGAGGAAGTCTGTCAAAGTGAAGTTCACCCCAGTTCTTAATAAAACCGTTTCATCATTAGTTGTTATCAGGTATGACGAAAGTTTTCGAAAGGAGTTTGAGTTTTTCTGATTACTGTTTCTTTCCTATGTAAGATGATACTTGTGATGGGCTGTCTAAAAGCAACTCTCGCTTTTACAAGAATAGTTGTAGAATCATTATGTGTCTGGAGAGACGTTTAATTTAAATGTAACGGTGATATGTTTGACAGTAGCTAAACTGCACTCTACATACGCTCTAATATAAAATAGAATCTACTGTTATACTTGGAGGCCTGAGTTCTTAAATACACGCTACGCTGTCTTGCAAGTGGGGACTGTAGTTACAGATGCCATCTGCAACATCAGGCTGCAGCAGGAGTTCAATCTTTAGTAGGAGGAGCTCTGTTTGAGCAAGTGTTTCACTTTTGTGTACCAGGTGTGACACATTCATCTGAGGACAGAACAAAAACTTTTACCAGTACCTCACTGGGGTTGTGATTTGTAAAATACCTTGTGATTTCTTAAGGTTTTGTCTTGCAAACACAGTGTCTGAGACACCCCCTACTATTTACTTCCCTATTGTGGGGAATTATTTGTGGAACTGCTTATATTTCTGTCCTCCTGCTTTGGGATGTAACTTCATGGTCTGGAGAGAAGTTTGCAGGAGCAATAGACTGCATAATCCTGGTATGAATGTTTCCCCTTTTTCTTTGTGCACAGAAATAATTTGACTGTAATGGACGGCATAATAGTACAAGGACAAGGAACGACTGAGAGCTTGAAAGTTGCCGGCAAATCTCCTGGTCCAGGAAGTTCTTTACGCTTTAAAATCACAGAAGCATTATTAAAAGACTGCTCAGAAAGTGAGTACTGTGTGAGCTACGATCGTGGAGAGAAAAGAAATTAATATTTTACGTGTGCAACTTGAAAATATTGTGGAAATATTTTTTCCCCTTGTTTTAGTGCACCAGAAATTTAATTCCCTTTAGGTACATTAAAATTGCTTCTTCAGTCAGTGAGAACATGAAATGTTTTTCATTTTGACGTGAGCATTACGAAGGATGAAACAAAAGCCCTTCATCCATTAAAATCCAAGGTAGAGAAGGTGAAATCCTAGTAAGTGTACTAGGACAATCTCAGATTCCTCAATTTAATTCAGAGTGGATCACAGTTGTGGCTTTCTGTTTGTTTGGGCTTGGTTTGGTTTTTTCCCCTGACACCTTCAGAACCAATGTGCACATAGCCAACACAGAAGAAGGTGGGGTGTGTTCCTCAATGAAAATTGATTCTGTTCTGGGGTGAGATGTTTCCTGTTCTGTGGCCTGGGCTCACTTCTAAGAGGAGAGCAAAGAGTCCCTGCATTACAGGAGGAACTGGTAAAAGAGGTCTTAGTTTGATCTTATATTAAAATCTGCTTTTATTACTTTGCAAATTTCCAGAAATATTTGTAAGGTGCTGTCTTAATTATTTCCTGAAGTTAGTAAGGGATGAGTAAGAATACTTCAAGAAAGCTTAGTCGTTACCTCTTCCATGTTGTGCTTTAGGGATATATTTTTTTTTTTTTGGGCAAATAAGATGTGTAGCTCAGCCATGGATCTTATTTTTAAAACATCAAAAAGAAAAAGCTGTAGTTCTTTTTATGCTGTGACTTTTCACAGAAGATCACAGTATTATGCAGTATGTCAAAGACCTTTACAGTGAGTTTTTTTGCGAGGCAGGGGTGCTGTCGGACATTTGGAAGTTTGGCTGGGTTTTTTCCCCTGATGAGTTAAGAGGGTTCTGGAGTTGTACCGGTGTCCTCCCTAGACAGTGGTGAGAATCTGGCTGCAGAGACCTGTTCCTGCAGATTACTTAAAGATTTCCATGGGCCTCATTAGTCCCCCTTCCTCCTGGAATACCGACAGAACTCCCTTCTGCTGGGCAACGTGAACGTAGCGAAGGATGTCTGTATAGCACAACACCCGTTACTTTCTGCTGTTTGCTTCTAGAAATGAAATACAAAGAACCGAATTTCACGCTGAGAAGAACATTTAAAGTGGAAAATACCGGACAGCTGCAGATTAATGTGAAAACTATGGAAATCAGTGGCTATACGTGTGAAGGATATGGATTTAAAGTAGTTAACTGTCACGAGTTTGCACTAGGTGCCAATGCCTCTAAAGACATTGTCATATTGTAAGTGGTTTTTCTTACGTCTGAAGGGAGCCTTACATTAGGAATTCCATATACCTAATTCTGTTTTGGAGAAAAACAGTTAAATCTGGTTAAATTCTGAGGTATTTTATGTAAGCTTTGAGTGCTTTGGGTTTGTGGGGTTATTTTAATAGAGCACAAGACATGAACTTTTCCTCTATTTTTGCAAACACAGTTTGATTTTTAAAAAGCTTAAGTTTTTGTGATTAACTCTAGTATTACTTTTGTTACTACCCAGCGAAAGAAACTTACTGAGTTGGATGATGTTACTCTATATGTGTTTTTTAATACATTTCCTTCACTTGGGTTGTGCACATGAGATCTAGATTTACATAAGTGTTTGGTGCATTGCAGTGTGTAGAAAAGAACCTTTAGTCGATGGATTATCATCATGATGCACAGCATTTCAGTCTTGAAGATTTTGTCTGTTGCTGTAAGGATGATTGTTTAATTTGTCTGTGGCTGTTGTAAAAGATACCTGCACCAAAACCTGATCTTTTTTACACTGCTTGGATTGAAATTTAACTGTTCAGAATATGGTATTGCAGAAGTTCAGAAGATGCTTCTGTTCTGCAAGAGGACATATAGGATATTGCAGGCAGTGAAGCTTCCACAGTATTTCTGCAACAATTTTAGTTTGGGACAAGATGGGAGCACAGTGGTGTAATGTTTTTGAAAAGGAGTGTGGTTGTGACTTGGAGCTGAAGTGTTTAAAACCACCGTGGCTCCCCTAATGGTCGGTTCCAGCACTTAGAGCAGCAGTTAGGGGGTTTTATGGCACTCATAGCTTTCCTTTAACAGATTGATCAAAACATAATTTCATTTATTAGACTATATCTTCATACGGTGTATCAGATTTGTTAAGTGTAGGTGTTTATGAACTAGTCACACACATCTGGGGGTATTTGAAAGATACTTGTAAGTATTTTTAGTCTGCATGGATGGTTTTTAGTCATACTACCAGGGCTACTTGTTATAAATGTTTGATTGGGGTGCCAGTCATGGCAGGAATTGGTGGAGTTTGTGACTTGTTTGACTGACTTTTTAAAAAATTTATTAATAATATAAATTACCTCAAACTTGTCATGCTGTTCATACAAAAAGTTTTAACGTGCTTTACTTTGTTTTCAGGTTTACACCTGATTTCACTGCTTCCAGAGTCATACGTGAATTAAAGTTCATCACAGCGGGAGGCTCTGAATTCATATTTGTCTTGAATGCATCCCTGCCATATCACATGTTAGCAACGTGTGCAGAAGCACTGCCCAGGCCCAACTGGGAACTGGCGCTGTACATAATCATCTCAGGAATAATGAGGTAGTGTGCACGTGTTGGTACTTACCGGGCGGTGTAGGCGCGTAGGCTGCTGGAGTAGGGGCTAGAGAGAAAGATGGACGGATCCAGCACATGCTGTAACTGGTGTAAAATGAAATAGGGACAGGTGAAAAAGGAGAACAAATTAAGAAACGCTCCTCTGTATTGAGAGAACAGTTCAAGGCTGAGGAGCACTGACCTTCTGCTCAAGCTGAGGATGAAGTCGTAAGACTTCTTGCCTTGCCCCGTTTCCTTAACTGCAATTCATACTCCTGTTAACCCTGGTGCTGTGTGGGGTTTTGATAAACACAGCCAAACTGTAATCAAATTAGGTGTTAAAGCACTGCTAACATGGATTTCCCGTAGAGAATTTAAGCACCTTTCTGGAGTTCTGTGCTTCAGAGACACAGGGGACAATGACTGTACTGAGCTTAGCAGATCCTTTGGATGAATTTGTAACTTTGCTGCCACTTGTATGTAACAGACAGCTGGTGATGCTAATAATGGGATTTCTGAGAACCTGAAGGGCACTGTTTGCAGCACTGCGCACTCGAGGGGTTACATAGTAGCATATTAATGCACCTTTTTCTCAGCAAAATGAGGTGAGTTAGCTACAGCTGGTTGGAGTATGAGTTGAATATTCCATTGCATTTTCCTAGCCCGTCTTAATTTGAAATCTGGAGTTATGAACAGCGTGTCTCTGGCCATAGCTTGGATGCGGGACACTTCCTACCACTGCCTCTATCCAGGGAACACCCTAGCCCAGAAACGCCTCAGCATTAAGTTGTTTTACCAGTAACAGCAACTGCTGTTTTCCTTTTCCATTAGTGTTAAGCTGATACATCTTAGTGTGAGATGGATTGCTGCTGTAGGTAGGTGCCTGTCAGGAAAAAGTTGTCTTCCTGTGCACTGCAGATCCGAAGTGTTATCACAGATACATCATATTTCTGCGGATTTTTTCATATGAAGATGCTGGCTCTTCCATGGTGCTGCACTGTGTTACATAAATGCTGGGTTAGGCTGTCGTTCCTGCCAGGGATTGAGGAAAGAAATAGAGAAGATAATGGCCCGCTGAATTTTCCTTTTTGACTCTTCAGCACAGTCCTAAGCAACACTGAAGAAACGGAATTTTACTAAGTAACAGGAAAATTTCTGTTGTCTGGGAAATTTTGTTTCCTAACACTGCATTGCTTAGGGAAGCACTGAGCAAATACTTTAGTGGTTTTCTTCTGAATATTTGCTAGAAATGTATCAGCTTAGTTTCTCTTGAGTTCATTGACAGAGTGAATGATGCTTGGCAGCTCACAAGTGCGGTTTGCTTGGGTAATTTTGCATGTGCTGTATTTGTTAACTAGCCTTTACAAAAGAATGCAGAGCAATGATCCTTTCCCTTGCTACGTCTTTTTCCTACAAGCACAAAACACCCTTCTCAACAGCAAGCTAGAGAAGTGTCCCAACACAACCACGTCACAATATTCCAAGGATCCTGTGCACAGCCAGCCTCCCAATTTTTAGGATGCCATCACAAAGGGGTTTGCTACTAGCCATTAAATTGCTGCAAAGCTGTCCTTAATTGCTAGGAATGAAGAACAGTTTGAACAACAACAGCTAGGAGTTTGTCTAGATCATATTTTTAATTTGATAAGGTGGTGTTTATTTGTTGCCTTCTCTAAATTACTTTTGATTTGGATTGTTGCCATATTTGTGGCTCCAAGTTTTGAACAAAGGAGCCAGTCCTTTTAATGGACTTGCCAACGAAGCATGTGTGTGCTGCAGGATAAACCCATGAGGGGCAAGAGGCAATTCTTTCCTACCTTCTGCTGTCAGGTTGGCATCTGGAATCCTTTTTAATCCCAGTGGCAGGGAAAACCCCACTGATAATCTGCTCTCAACAGCCGAGCTGGGCTCTGGAGTTCCTTGTATTTTGTGTAATAGTTAAAAGGTGATGCCTAGGCTAGGTTCTTTCAGCCTTAATGAAGCAAGAGCTATCTCATCCTTCTGTGTGAACTGAGGCTGGTTTTCCTGCATCGGGCTTGGAAAAACTGCCAGTCAGCACGGGGCAGAACAATAACTGAAGTTGCTCTTAGATAGAGTTCTTTTACTTGTAAACTTTCTGGGGTAGTAGGCAAGGCAAGCTTCAGTCATCACCACTGTTTCTCCTCCCCCCAAAACTCCCACCTATTAGAAGATGACATGGATAGCAGCACGATGAAGGTCTCTGCAGTGGTTTTATTGCTTCATTCAACAGTACAGCTCACTGCAGAGCATTATGCAAGCAGAGAGCTCCTGAACACGGTATCGCTGCAGAGGCAGCTGGTTGTAAAGCTCCTTGAAATGATGAAGTCGCATTTCCCCGAGCAGCAGCGCGGGCCTTGGCCTGTAGAACAGAGCTGCACCCACGCGCTGCGAGAGCTGCTGCCTGCTTGGGTGCTGCTGTGATGTTTTTGTCAGATCTCCTAATTTTTCTTTTGGGTTGATATGCTCTGCAGTGGAGTGTCAGGCTTGCATCTAGCTTCCATTCTCAGTGCTAGCGATGTGCGTATCGTGCTAGATTCTGGTGTATTTTCTCTTCGTATCAAAGTTGTGGCTTGGATGCATTTGTCAGGTTTTTAGTACAAGATACAAATGTCTTGCCTAGTGTGATGAGATTCATTAACCTCATAGCTCTCAAAACTCAGAAATACTTAGATGACTCCCTCTCTTCTCTGCAGTGTGCTCTTTCTTTTGGTAATTGGAACAGCCTATCTAGAAGCTCAAGGAATTTGGGAGCCATTTAGGAGACGCTTGTCCTTTGAAGCCTCAAACTCTCCCTTTGATATGGGAAGGCCACTTGATCTCAGGAGAATAGTTGGAATTTCATCTGATGGAAAGTAAGTATTTGTTTGGGTTTCCTGTGGGATATTCCCCCCCTCTTCCTTTTCTATTTTTTTTCTTTAGATATAAAGGCAGTAAGAAGGTAATGCTGCTCTTCTGGTGAATGAATAAAGACCCTCCCAGTTACTTACAAAAAGGTGGCTTAGATAAACAAATGATTGTGGGGAACATCCATCTTTTGGGAGGGAAAGAAAATAAAAAACAACCAGATCTAAATCCTGTCAAGTTTCCTGTTAACGTTCTAAAACCCAAAAGGTATGGACTGCAGAAAAACTGCAGGCCACAAGTTCCTACCTGTGGTGTCCTCAGTTAAAAAAAAGTTCTTCCCCTTTCAGTGTTCCCTCCAACATATATGTTGACTGTCACTTTGTGGTGGTTTTGTTCACCACAAGGAAACAGGAGAAGGTAAAGGCTGCTGACTCACCAAACAAGTTTTGGGCAGTTTTGTTAGTTATGTGTCAAGAATGGTGTGGTTCAAGGATTCTTTTGGACATGTGGAGTAGAGTGTGTTTGTAGGGTATATTTAAAGGCTTGTTGTTCTTCCAGCTTGAATGCGCTTGGATCAGATTCTAATCACAGCTCATCCAGAGGGATCTACGGAGGAGGTGGTTCATCCTCACGGTCCGCTGCAGGGAGTCACAAGCAGTGCAGTGCAGCAGCACATCTTCACAGCAATAGAAATGCACCTGACGTTGAAAACATCAAATCCAAAAGCAGCTCCAGCATAACTAATAGGACTTCAGCACAAGCAGCTTCCCTGCAGTCGGTGAACAGAGCGGGCCCCTTTGCCTTGGATTCAGGTGCTACTGCTCAGACTCATGCCGCTGCCGGCAAAAGAGCCAAGGGGACAAGGCAGAACCAGCAGCCAACACAGCAGCAGGCACCAGCTTTGGCAGAGCAGCCCCTCCAGCAACCCCCAGCTTCTGGGCCCCAGCAGCAAGAGCAACAGACTGAAAGTGCTTTGCCACAGCTCCCACTTCTCAGCCCGCCTCATGCCGAATGTGCCGGCAGCAGAAGGCACAGCTCAGAGGATTCAGATCTCACTGGGCTCATAGAAACTATGGAGAAAGACTTTGACCACCCAGAATCCCCTTCCCTAGATGTGTTTACAGAGCAGCCCCCATCTCCACTAGCAAAAAACAAAGGTAATACAATTCTGCTTTTTTTAACCAGATGATTCATTAGGCGAAAGCCAGAGAACAAGATTTAATCAACTGTAAAGGTCATGTTTACCTAGTGTGGAAAGTGATAGCTTCTCAGCTGTTCCCTACCCTGCGGTATGCGCCCCTGCCTCCAATGCCTCCTTTATTCATTTCATGGCAGTGAAGTTCTCCATGCAGTGCTAGGTTGAGATTCGGGCTGTGAAAGTTTTGGAACATTGTGATGAAAGCAAGTGTAACTATTTGTAGAAGTCTGACCCCCTGAAGAAGAAAGGTGCTTTTGGTTGCTACTCCTCTGCCTTTGGGTTAGCATCCATCCCTCCCACCTCCGTCATTTTTACTTGGGGCTGGGCAGTGAGGAAAGGGAAAGAGAAAAGGAAGTTGTCTGAGTGCATTACAGGAATGGAGATGGGGAGAAAGGGAGGACGGCAAGAGGAAGAAGAGATCTGTAACCCCCCACGGTATCATTGAGGGATGGAATTCTTCATGCCCAGGCTTGCACTTGTAGAAAATCCTTGATGTCAGGTGGTCAGCAAACTAATACACAGCACTTGTGTTAATAAGTCGCAGTCATTGTTGCATGTGGTTGGAGTTGAGTTTGAATCATTCATGCATCTTTTTGATTGCCTAATGCTTAAAATAATTTATTGGATTTCGTGCGTTAGGTAGATTCAGACAGTTAAGATTATACATCAGCTATCTTCCTTTCTCATCAACGCTTCGTTGGGGTAGAACTCATTACCATCCTTTTTGTGGTAGCCATTTCACTTGTGTCCCAGAGTTCTGTGTTTATAAATTTAATTTTAAGGTGCTTGTTCCTAAGTGAGCTTCCACTTTTTCAAGCAGTGCTGTTGTACAGAAACAGCACTGCCGCTGTGTTGCTCATGAGAGAGAAAGTTGAGAAAATGAATGGTGGGAAGGCACACAAACCCTGAAGCATCTGCATGACTACATGCTACCAAAGAGGCTGGGGATTAGTGAGCAGAAAGTTCTTAATTAGCTCAGAGTGGCTGTGATGATGCATCTGGACTTTCAAAGGGGAGGCTCTGAAGTGATGAGAGATCCTGCTGAAATGTGCTGCTTTATTTCTGGGCTGGTTTGGTTTAGACTGGGGGAATTAATCTCAAGAGAGTTACGACCAGCTTTTCAGGTATTCGTTTCACAAAGGCTAAATGGCACTCCAGCAAATGACGTGGCTCAAGGCAGGTTTCATAGGCAGCGTCTGCCTCAGCAAATAGTGCAGTATTGGAGCACTAGTAAGCAAAGTGGCTGGTGGTGGGGGTGTAACGTCCCTGTAAGGTCTGCTTGAGAGGATTTATGGTGGGCTGATCCAGTCCAGGTATGGAGCGCTTCCGGAGACCCTCTTCCATCTGTAGTTCAACCTAAAAGGAAACCAGCTCTTGCACTCTGGTCCTGCTGTATGACTCAGCTGCCATGCAGAGGTTTCAAAAGCATGTTTCTGATCCAAATAATGTGGTGTGCTGATGGTGACAGTTGTGTACCTACAGCAGCTTCTGGCGGGCTGTGTGCTGGGAGCTTCACTTACCCAACAGCTGCTCTAAGTGTTGACAGACCTTTGATTGCAGTTTTTCAACTACATAGAAAGGCGTCTTCTCGAGATGGCTGTTTCTATCGATTTGTCTGTCAATTTCAAAAGCTCGTTAAATAGTGATAAAATACTTAGTTCTTAACCACTTAAAAGGCTTCCACTTTCTGGCATCACTTTCATGTTCAGTGACTTTCTTCCGATGACAAAATCATTCAGATAAATTCACATTTTTCCCCCTTCTCTGCATCATTTGCACTCTGACATGTTTAAATATTCAGTACACCACCACACTCTGTATTGCAAAGCACATTAAGAATGTTGCATTCCGCAATCCAGACAGTTTTCTTGACCTCTTCATCATCTTAGATCAACAAATGAGATTTATGCACCAAAAACTTCTTTTTGGAGAAGCCTTATTAAAAAAAGAAACAACTCACCAAACTTAGCTATAAGCTGTAACTCACCTCACAAAAATTCAGTGCAACTTACTAACTCAAATAGAATTTGCCTGTTTCCATTTGCCCTCTTCAGAACCATAAATCACAGAATCACAGAATCCTAGGGGTTGGAAGGGACCTCGAGAGATCATCGGGTCCAACCCCCCTGCCAAAGCAGCTCCCTATCTCATATTGCACAGATAGGCATCCAGACGGGTCTTGAATATCTCCAGAGAAGGAGACTCCACCACCTCCCTGGGCAGCCTGTCCCAGGGCTCTGTCACCCTCACTGTGAAAAAGTTCTTCTGCGTGTTGGTGCGGAACTTCCTGTGCTCCAGTTTACAGCCATTGCCCCTAAAAAAGCCAGAGGGGAAGTTCTGCAGTCTATCTGGATCTACGTACACACGCTGATATTTGTCTTTAGATAAAAAGCTCGAGCCCATCACAAACATTTGCAGAAGCAGCAGCTTCTGAACTAAAACTGGGCAGGATTCCCCTCTTTACAGTCTTCTGTTTTGGTTTCCTAATGCTGGGGTACCAGCAGGCTGCCGCGGACGCTGTATCAGATTTTTGTTAAGCAGCTGCTTCATGTTATATTTTCATGTCATGATAACATCTGAAATGGGTTTGCTGATGATGAACATTAAACTGTTTAGCAAATCTGAGCATGGGCTGCATTTGGCACGCATCTTAAGAGCGAGGCCTTCTGAGGCAAAACCACCTAATAAGGTAGCAACTGACCACTAGAAAATTTCTAAGAGCTACTTTTATTTATGCTTTTATTTGCATTCACATCCAAAAGAATATTTTATTGCCAATATTTTAGTTCCTGATACAGAAAACATGGATATTAAGCTTGAAAAAAAACAGGTTTGAAGGCACTGCCCTTTGATGTGTACCCAGTACTCGCCAAAATACTGAAGGCAACTATGTTTTGTTGCACTTTCCCTGTGCGAGGTTCTGCCACGTGAAATGCGACAGCTGGCATTGTGCTTCCAGACTCAATTCCAACTTGAGCTGATACAGGTCCCAGAAGAGGCTGAATCCACTTGCTCAGCACAGGTCAATTGAGTCATTACTTGAGGGAACTATTAAGTTCATCCTGGCAGCAGTAGGCAGGCACTGTGTGGCTCGTGCACGGGAACACTTAGGCTGAAGGGCAGCTCCTAAGAAGGGTCTCATTGGGAAAGGCTTACATGACCTCTGATGAAAGGCATAAGGATATTGAGAGCATAGGAGAATAAGAGGTGGTGAAGGTAAGATAATGATGACCCCACACACCATTTTCTCTGTATTGATGCTTTTTTTCAGTAACTGTTTTACTCCCCAGGAGCCGAATCCTGCCCTTTCTCAAGCCAGGACCTCTGGCTCAATTTTCAAGGCTCTTAAGCCTCTGTGTTTTGAATTTAGTGTGCTGCCTCTCAGTTCGCCTGCAGACATTGCAGGAAAAACAGCTCTTTTGAGTAGCTTGCTGTATTTGGGGTTTTTTTGTTTGCTTGTTTATCTGTGGGTTCCTTCAAGAAAATGGATTAAGCATCTCCTGGAGTGTTCAACGCGTCGTTTTCCCTACTTTGAGATGCAGTAACACTTTGTGTGTCAAGCCAAACTATTTTACAGTCAGCTTAGTCATACCTCCTAGAATAGCCCACTCTGGAAGAGTAAGATGTGTCAAGGGGAGAAATTGTAGTTTGGGGTGAGATTTCAGGTTTTGGGGGTTGGGGATTTTTACATCTTTGATAGACAAATACTACAAGTGATTTTTCTCACCTGCTTTCGTCTTAACTGCGCATTGTGTGGGGTTTTTTCAACTGGCAAGCATGCTGATCATTTCTGTTCTTCGTTTTTTCGGATGGTAAAGCTTGACCAAATTCTGAAGTTCAAGTTTAAAGCTAGTCTTACATGGTCCAACTGTCAAATTGGATTCTAAGGTGTTTAAAAGGAATGCCAGGAATGGAGCAGAGCAGCTCCATTGCCTCCATACCACCATTGCCTCTCTGTCATCTACAGAGAGGCAATGGTGGTAGGGCTCAGAGGTGGGAGACAGTGACAGGTGGAGATCAAGGTTCTTCAGGTTTGGTGCTGTCACTTGTGAAGTGGCTGTAAATGGTTGGTATGTTATAACAGATGATAAATTTCAGAGGTTTAATCGTGGGGATTATCCTCCAAAATGAGGTGAACTATCCCATCTCCCAGTACTGCTGCTGAGAATCTGAAGTGCCCTTATCTTCCTAGGGAAAGGGAAAACACTTCAGCGCAAGGCTAAACCACAGAAGAAGCGGGAAGAAAAGGACAGAAGAGGGAAAGGAAAGCAACAGGAAGATGAACTAAAAGATTCACTGGCAGATGATGACAGTTCTTCAACCACCACCGAAACCTCCAACCCAGATACAGAACCACTTCTCAAAGAGGTAGGGTGCTGCTCATAAAAGGAGGCTCTTCTGTAGCTGGCAAGTCACCTGTGGGAGCAGGAATACACTCTCTACCCCTGCCCCCAAGTTCTATATATTCTAATCCCTAATAAAGGAAGAATGTTAATTAAAAGCCATCTTTCCCAACCCTTGCCTTTGCTTCTCCTCTCTAAAGTCTGCTCCTCTGAGTTAGGAACATGCTTGAATCCTGTAGTCTCAGGACTGAAAGTGCCCAAGTGACTGTGGTTTGAATAAGCCACCAGTGTTCAGCAGCACCATGGCAACTGTCCTTCCACATGCTCCTGGCCTGAGCTGCTTGCAGATAGAACACCAAAGCGTGGGCACTAATTGTACTCGATAAACGAGGCGTGTGCTGAACCCAAGCGTTTCTTCACTTATGGAGGGCATCAGGTCACTGCTGGTGACTTGCACCTGTATTTTACTCATTTGGCTCTAACAATTTGTGTAGTGGGCAGGTTGTCTTAAATATTTGGTCCTAGAGCACGTGCTGGGCAACCCAGCAAAGCAAAGGTAATCACAAAGAGAAGGAAACCAAGCCTCAATCTTGATGCATCTTAGATTTGAGCTTTGGAATGGTTTAGCTGGAGGAAAAAAGAAATGCATATAATATATTTTTTAAAGTTAGAGTTTAATAAGCTTCCATTTGAAAAGTCCCTTTTGATTCTTCAGGGTGGCTATTTGACTGTAGGCTTGTATTCAGAACATCTCAGAAGTAGAATTTTTAAAAAAATAAATAAAATGATGGAGTTGCTCCCATTCTTTGGTTTGTGGAAGAGTCTGTTACAGCCGGCCTGGACTGCGTACGACAGACACGGTGTAGGTCTCAGTACAGAACTGACATCTTTTTAAGCAGTCTCGGATGCCGCAGCCTGAGGAGCTGTGTGCTTGCCAACATCTGATCTGGCTGAGGCACATTAATTCGTTAGCTATTTCAATTTCTGCTTTTCCAAATAGGAAAATAATAGATACCACATTTAGTAGGTACTCACTAAGTAGTAGAAATACCTCCTGTGCTGCAAAAACGCGTGTTTTCAAATAGCATCCTTTCCTCAGCCCTGTTTATAATAGCTGTGTATGTTGTGATGCAGGAGGGACTTGGCTTTTCATGACTATTAACGTGATGGTGTCTTTTGTAGGAACCTGAAAAACAAAAGGGAAAAGTTACACCAGAAAAACCTGAAAGTGAAACAGTCCAAGCAAAACAGAAAACGAAGAAACTCCTAACGAGCATCAAGAAAGAAAGCCCCGTAGATGGGAAAACCAGGTAGGCATAACGTGGGCTTTTTAGTAAGAGGGGGCATCAGGCTTGAAGGGAGGGTGGATTGATAAAAATCTCTGTATTCAACTGTTGTGGCTGCCAGCCTGGTCAACGCCAGCAGCAGATACCTTTAGGCAGTTTCCTCTTCCTTCCTCATAGCAGGGACTATCTGAAGCTTGCAAATAATAAATTACCTAATGGGAACACAGTGTGGAAATAAAGAACTAAATCCAGAGAAGAAAATGGGGCTAAGCAATGTGAAGCTTTTTGCAACAGGCATCACATACACAAAATAGGGTTCACGGTTCAATGACAGAAGCTTTGGGTGGCAGCACAGCAAGTCAGCATTAACATGAGTGTCTTTAGTTGCCCCTGGTGACATTCCAACTAGGCAATTTTCATTTTGGTATCCTGGAGCAAGGCCGGAGTCTCAGATGTGTTACGAAAGGAGGCTGCCACTGCTGCCGGTCCCTTCCCCGTACTGGCAGGTGGTTATTGCGGATGATAGAAAGGGGGAAGACAGAGCCCCTTAGTCTGACTCTGGTTCGTTCTGAATCGCTACACTGAAACCAGATTGATATCCAGGTGTCACAGAAGTAATTTACCAAATTGAGGCATGGTGTATTGGCTTGTGTCTTCCCTGTTGCTGTAATTAATATTTGACCAACTGGGATTAGTAGGCAGTATAAATTATGTTTCTCCAAAATATTTCTGAAAACGTTGCTTGGCAAAGCCTCCTCCCAGTCTCATTTATTCTTGCCAGTATCTGCTTTCCTTTATCATCGAAATCACAAGTTCATGACGTGTGGCAGTATTCAGAGGCCACGATGAGAGCTGCTTTGGAATTCTTCTGCAAGAAATGGGTAAAATAATTCCTCCCTTTAGAAAGACTGAGAGATGTAATCAGCTGGAGTAAAAGAACAGTACATAGCCACAGAAATTTGGTGGGTTTCAATCGTTCTATATTATCGATCAAAAGGTGATCACGTACATTCAAGGCAGTAGCATATCTGGAATGTGATCTAACAAAAGGGGGGGGCAGAGTAGAAGAATGGCAGTTGCCACCTCTTGTTTGCCTCTGTATAACCAAAGGGTTTGTAATCCTGGAGCTCTGGGATGAGAGCTGTTCCTGGAAGGTGAGTGAGCCCTAATAAATGCATGTGGCAGTGAGCAAATGAGCCAGGGCTGGCTGGAGCAGAGTTGCTTTGAAGAAGAGCACGAGTTTGACATGAGAAAGTCACAGGAGACGAGTCTTTTGTAAGACCATATGGCACATACATAGTGTGCATTTGCATGTGTATCTGTGTGTGTGTGTATAAAATCATCTCTTCAGCACTTCAGAGAGCTTAAAAATAAATGGATCTCTGTTTCATTTAGCTCCTTGGAATTGTCTTATACTCCCCCACTGGAAAACAAGCAGCGCAAAACCTTTCCATCCAAGATCCCTACACAGCATCTTTTGACGAATGGGCCTAAATCAAGAAACCTCCCCAAAATGAGAGGTAACGTGAGGCTATTTTCTGTAAACTCCTCAGGAGTTTTATTTGGCTGGTTGTAACCCCTCTTGAGTGCTTCACTCTGAGTCTGGTGTGAGAAGAAAGCTGTCCAGTTTATGATCGGCAAACTTGCTTGTCTTTTGAATAGGTCCAGGCAGTAAGTTACTGGAGAGCAGGCCATTGGTATTAGCAAAGTTTCTCCCCGGTGGGTCTGGACAGGAGCTAGGAAACACCAGCAGCTCAGAAGGGGAAAAGGATTCTCCGCCACCGGAGTGGGACTGTGTGCCTCTTCACAAAGCCGGCAGCTGTAAGTACTCGCGAGAGGATGATGGAATTACTCTTCTGCAGCGAATACCCATGGGTAGGCTCAGGCTGTTTATAGATCTTCCTGTCTTTCTTTTTTTCACTGCTCAGTTGTGCTGGTGGCTTGTGCTGTAGGCCTCACATTGATAGCATCTGGTAAGAACTGGCAGGTTGGAAAACGGCATGGGCAGAACGTGGGCCATTCCGCGGCTCTTCAGTGAGGAACAGGATTCAGAAGCTGCTGCGGGAATTGAGGAAATGAGAATTGCCATGTGAAAACAAAATGTATTTGCTGCAGCAGATGGGTTTTTGCTTGGTCAAGTCTGCTGCAGTCAAAGTTGAAACTAATTATGTGATTTGTCCTTGAGAGGGAACACTGAAAACGCCCTAATATCATGGTTAGTGTGGGGCACTGTTAAAACATTTTTGGTTGTGTCGTAAGTCCCTGGTGTGGGAACCAAATCACCTTCCTCTTGGCTGCATGCAAACATAAAGGCACCCCTCCCCACAGCACTCTCTTAGAAGGTTTGTTCTTCTGTACAAATCAGTTTATCTTGGAGCTTTTATTGCAGTACAGTCTCTGAAAATAGGTAGAAAATCTGAATAGTGACAGGTTGGTATAGAGCAGGAGCTGTTTCTTCCATCACTGGGAACAGCCTTTGTCATAAATACAGAACCACAGACCGGTTTGGATTGGAAGGGACCTCAAAGCCTATCTAGTTCTGCCAACTGCCACAAGCACTAAATCTCCCATCCTTCACCTTAGAGCCATTGCCCTTTGTCCTATCACTGCACTCCCTGATAAACAATCCCTCTACAGCTTCCCTGTCGGCCCCTTCAGGTACTGTCAGGCTGCTATAAGGTCTCGCTGGAGCCTTCTCTCAGACTTCAAATAATTTGAACGGAAAGGACAGCAGAAGTTTGAGAAGCCTTTGTTTTAAAGTAAATACTACAGGACAGTGTTTTGTATTTCTCTTTACAGCTACAGACAACCTTTATAAACTCTCTCTGCAAACCCTGAACGCAGATGCTTTCCTGAAACAGCGACAGCACTCACCGACACCTGCCTCTCCATCTCCTCCTCCTCCTCCCTCAGCCTTAGCTTTTGGGCCACGAGGAGGCACTTACAGCAGCATTGTGAACAGCAGCTGCAGCAAGTGAGTCCAAATCTGCACCTCCTACTGATTTCCCAAGCGCAGAGCGCTTGTGAAGCCCATGCGCCTCATACGGTGCATCTCCCTTTTCTCAGAGCCATTTCCTCTTCCCATGGAAACTGCTTTTCTGCAGATAGCACTCTGCAGATCTTAACACACTATTTATACTTTTCTGGAGGTTCTTACAACTTGGGACGTTGGAAAAATATGCAATTACATGAACTGTTGAGCTGTTGACAACATTTGCATGAATGTTAGCTTAATTTGCTGCTTTTTTATCAAAGTGCTGAAGTCTAAAATCTTGCTTTCCCCCCCCCCCCCTTTTTTTTTTTTCTCCTTTCCCTGAAGTGAAATGAAGAGCAAGCAGCCTAATGGTACCAAGCATAAGCTGGCAAAGGCAGCTTCCCTTCCAGGCAGGAATGGTAACCCCACTTTTGCTGCTGTAGCTGCAGGTTACGACAAGAGCCCAGGTACTAGAAGCAGTTCATAGTTGTAAATATTCCTGAATATTTCCTGAATATTCTGTTGGGTTTTTTTTTTCTTAATTTCTTCTTTTACTCATTTTGCAATTATGTATTCTTCAGGTGGCAGTGGTTTACCAAAGGTTTCTCCAAGCAAGGCGGATGTTTCCAGCAGTATCAGCATTTCCCACACAGTTGTTGACAGTGATGGTTCTGACAGGTAATTTTTATGTTCTCTAGGCAAATACCCAGGCCCCTAGAAAGGGGATTGTAAACTGTTAATGGCATTTTGACAGCAGTGACAGAATTCATTCCCATTCTTTTTTCTTTTATTCCCCCCGGCCCCCCAAACTTCTGCAAAGTCTGAGCACAGCATCTCTCACTGTGCAAAAACATGAGTACTTAAAATTTAATGACTCAAAAGTAGAGAGAAGGATGTTGTGGGTGTGATGGGAACATCCCCTGCCTCATTCTCAGTAATTCAACAATCTTGTGTTCCCTGAGCCTCCAAACAGTGAGAAATCAGCTTGGCTCTGGCTTTTTCAATATTGGGGAGCACAAACCAAGGTCACCTACAATAGTTTACAGGCAGAATATCTTGCTGCACAGCAATATCATTCACTCTGTTTTAACATGGCAACTGGAACTAAAACTGGACTTGGCGTAATGAGTAGGAGCAAACTAGAGCTGCTCTCAGTCACGTTCCCCAAGGCACGTGTCTCCTCTGACATATTTTGGCAGTGTGAGTCTGCCTCAGCTGTAAAGACCAGTGAGCATCTGGTAACCTTTCTGGAATAGGAAACAGACTTGAATTCAGGTTTCAGTATGCAGAGGAGTCGCTTTTGTGAGCAAGGGTTGTGGGTGGCGCTTTGGTTTGTAAATGTTTATCAGTGGTTCCAGTTAATTCATAGGTAGTTTCAAGAAGCTTGCCCACAAGCTGGGGTGTGAGTGTTTATCCCTTCTGCTTGTCAAAAAAACTGCTCTACACCTCAGACCCTATGAGTGTTCTGAAAAACTGATCAGAAGAGCTGCTGTCAGGTAGGAAAGCTGTATTTCATGGAAACTTTGGTTAAAACAAAAATAAGTTTCCGAACTTACATCATCATTAAAAATATACATATATATTTATGTAGGCTGGGAGAGCTGGGCTTGTTCAGCCTGGAGAAGAGAAGGGTCCAGGGAGGCCTTATTGCAGCCTGCCAGTACCTAAAGGGGCCTACAGAGAAGCTGGAGAAGGGCTGTTCACCAGGGAGTGCAGTGACAGGACTAGGGGTGATGGCTCTAAGCTGAAGTAGGGGAGATTTAGATTAGACACCAGTAAGAAATTCTTCCCTGTGAGGGCGGTGAGGCCCTGGCCCAGGCTGCCCAGAGGAGCTGTGGCTGCCCCCTCCCTGGTAGTGTTCAAGGCCAGGTTGGATGGGGCTCTGGGCAGCCTGGTCTGGTGGAGGGTGTCCCTGCCCATGGCAAGGGGTTGGAAGTAGGTGAGCTTTGAGGTCCCTTTGGGGTTGGATGACACACAGAGGCATTTGTACATATAGGTTAGTATATAGATCAGTAAGTTAATGTTGCCAGTAACACTGTGTTAATGAGCTGTGTATTGCTTTCCCATTACTACATAATATTTAGTTCGGGTTTGTGGAGTCCTATCAGCAATCCCAGCAGTCCTGACTTTACACCTCTCAACTCCTTCTCGGCATTTGGACATTCTTTTAACCTAACTGGAGGTGAGTTTTTGGTTTCAAATATTTTCTGTATCCAAATACAGTTGAAGAAAGGCTCTTGGTCTAAGTACAGAGGGTGTTCCTGTCCCTGCCCCCAAAAAGAATGGCTATGGGCAAAAGTACCTTAAAACCTTGCTGGTGTATCTGGTGTCAGCCCAGAGGAGTTAATGGAAACTCTTTAGAGTGTTTGTTGGGCTGGAGATACTTAGTTCTGAAATTTCTCAGTTTCAGAAAAATAGAAACATTTCTTTTTTTTTTTCTTTTCTTAGTCTTCCTCCTGTCCATCCCCCCGCCCCCAAAGCTTTACCGTAGGCCTCAAAAGTGAGCCACTGGGCCTGTGGCTTCCCGAGCACTTAACACCTGCATAAAATGATTATGCTCTAAATGAGGCATTAGTCCATCCCTCGTGTTGCTTTCCTCTGTTCTCCTGTAGTGTTTGTAGCTGCATGGTGAACTGATGCATACTAAACCCAGCCATTAATCCCTGTATTTAAATATTTAGGTACGCTTTCCCTAAGTGACTGTTGAGACAGGCCTTGGTGCAGGCAGGCTGTATTGTAGGGCGTGGATGCTCTGCGTATTTACTCTAGATTTGTACACCACGCTTGGGGATGCACAATAGGTTTTTGAGGTGTCTGCAGAAGATGATAAGCAAAGCAATTTGTCTGTGGCGTTTGCTAAACGGGTGGTGGGTCTACTGGAAAAATGCTATCTCCTGAAGAAATGGTGCCTACTGAAAAAAGCCGGGTGTGCAGTATCACTGGCAGCTGCCGCTGCGGGGTTCTTTCAGCAGCAGCAACACTGGGCACCAGTGGGCAGAGGCAAGATGCCTAGGATCACTTCTGTGCCTGGGGAGCAGGCAAGCCACAAGCGCTGGTGCTGCCCTCTCCTCCTTTAACAGAGATGGGGGCTGGTCAAGGCACAGCTGGTGCCACATGCCACCCAGGAGTTACCTGGGCAGGGCACACTGGGAGTGTTGCGATTAGGAGGGAGGCTCCTTCAGCCTGGCTGCGTACTCTTCTTGCAGTTACCTTAGGAGGGACTGCTGGGACTCTGGGTATTGCTGTGCTTCTGCCTGGTTCCCTGGCTGGCTGCTGTCAGGTAAATAATATCAGGAACCAGCCAAATCCTATTGGCTGATACGGAATTATACACAGCAAGCGTGGAACTCTTTTCCTTGCTGTAATCAGGATTTTACCTGTGTAGTCACCATCTTACGGAGGGCAGTGAGATGAGATCTGCATTACTGTGTGACCTTTTCTGATCTCAGTCCTTGCACTGCAGCAGGACGTTAAGAAACTGTGGGGAAAAAACTGTGAAAAGTATGTCTGCTGCAGCTCTTTTTCAAAGAGGAAGAGTAATGAACTCATTTTTGTTTTGTTTTATTTTTAGAAGTTTTTAGCAAACTTGGTTTAGCTCGGTCTGCGTACGGGCAGGATGTGCAGAGAAACTGGAGCGAATTCAATAATGTTCCATCATCCATCTGGGATCCTTCAGCTACAGATTCTGTACCGTCCTGGCCAACGAGCTCGAGTTCCCCCACTCATACAACGGCAGTAAGTATTCAGTCCAAATGCAGCGCTTTATTACTGTTACCAACTCGTTCTGCATCCGCCATCCAATTTTATTTCGAGAATTTTAAAATTTGGGTGAAAAGAATCAGCTGAAGAATAAAGGGAAAGGGGAGTTACATGTATTCATTGTTCTGTGGAGCTGACGTGACAGTTGGACAAAGTGTGATTAGTCCCCTCACATGTGGATGATGAATCTGTGTGAATTGTTTCACATAAAAATACTTCTCCTGAGAGCATCTTGCCGTCCTGACACGTGTGCTCCATTCCCACGTGCCTCAGGATCGTAGATGGAGCCGTTCTGCTCCCGTGCCATGGCTGGACACTGCCTCTGTCACTTCCAGTTTGATGGACAATTGCAGAGTAGCCATACGATAATTTTTAGACCTTGATTCAGCTTCCTGAATCTGGCGTTGCACTGACTTGTAAATTAACAAAAGGTCAGAAAAAACTTATCTAAAAGATGTAAAATGTGTTCTTTTCAGCTTAGAAAAAGCAGTGGAGGACTGAGCATAAGGTGAAGCCTTATGCTGCTAATTTTGGAGATCTTGAGTATAGCCAAAGAAGATAAAACAACTTTTACACGGGTAGCTCTTGGTCTCTCATCCTGGTGCTTCTCAATCTGTCAGAATAAAACTTACGCCACAACAGCTGTCTTCAGTGCCAGCTGAAATCGTTCTTCATCTTGTCTTCTGAAAATGTTTTTGTAGTGAGTAAGAGGCAGTGTTTACTTCACCTGGTAGCGGTTCAGATGGAGCGGGGGAAGGCGGGTGACAGGGGAAGCTGAAGAAGGTCACACAGCTTCTTATAGACACACACACACTGATCCTGCCCTTGTCATGCGGTTACAACCGTAGCTGCAACCGCATTACAGCTACGTAAGGAGAGATTTGTGCTTCTGGGCACATGGAGGGCAGGTTCCTCAGCATGTGATAGAAGGAGGCACTGAGGACAACCAGAACAATCTCTCTAGCTCCTAACACGCTTCCTGGCCGCTTCTGAGGAATAGTTGGAGGTGTGCTTCAGGAAGCATTGAGATGGCAGCCAGACAAATGGTATAGAGGAATTGTCAATCTCTCCCTTTAAGTAGTTTGATTTGGGGCAGAAGGGGGGAAGCATTTTAGGAGCTTACTCAAGGAGAAGGTTATTTAATAAACAAGAAGCAGCAGAGAGACAGAAATGTTCAAAGGCTCTTTAATGAGAGTGATATTTTTCAAGTGCTGATGGTGAGCCAGGACAGGAAAGCTTGGCTGTTCTGTCACTGAACCTCCTGGCTGTAGGTGCTGGGTAAGAGAGCAAGGACCAGGCCAGAGCCCTGTCCCTTTCTTCCTTCTGGCACAAGAGCCAAAGCCCATCTTGCACACAGTGCTCATACAGTGGCTTCTGTGTTACCTCTTTTCTAGGAAAGTTTCTGGGGAGTTGATTTTGATCATGTTCCTTCCTTACTCCTCTTGCTTTCCCATTTTATGCATAACTCTGCTTCTGTGCTAAACAGCATTTGACTTCTAGGCCCCATCTCCTCTCAGGCCTTGCTGCATTGCTGGTACTTCTTCCCAAGTTTCTTTCTAACCACAGCCCCCCATTCCTCTTTCACCACTCCCCTGTGTGTAGCTCTGTGTGCCATCCACTCTGTACCTCCTTCCACCAGCCTTGAAAGGGAGTAGCAGGCTTACTGAAGGCACTCTGCTCTGCTCTGCTGCTCCTTTCCTGGTTGCTTCTCCTTTATAAGCAACTGCCTTTCTATCAGCTGTCCCAAACGCTTTGGGGACATGCAGGAATAGTTCCTGGCTTTTGCCCACAGCAGGAAATAGGGTGGACTTGTAGTGTGTTAGGGTTGGTGTCTAAGCAGCAGAGTGAGCATTGTAGTCCTATGCTCATATAGCTTAAATATAAACATTTAGTTATATAACAGTAATAAACTGTGACCGCAGTTTGGCTCAACTTCTCAGTGACACTGGAGAGTCCTAATGATGTTGGCCTGGTTAACCCCTGAGTATGCTCAAAAGCCCCGTCCAACCCTCAATATCAGATTCCTTTGGTGATGTGCTGGCGTCCAGCCAATTTCAGGTATGATTAGACTGAGCATATCTTCTTCATTCCAGGGGAGGAAATAAAATCCTGGAATAAAGCCATTTTCGGAGTCTACCTTGTTTACTTTTCTAAAGGCATTTTTATTTTAATCTTCAGATGCAGAGCACACTGATACTGGGTAACCTTTAGCGTGCATTATCTGAGGGCAGAGATCTTGGGAAGGGATGTCCTATCTCCACCCAGTAAATCCAAACATAAGGATGTTTGTACCTTACAGCACATACTCAACAAGTCCACTGCCTTTTGGATGTATCAAGTTTACTGTATATTTGCAAATTGAATTTACAGCTTATGTACATTAAATCTTTTGGCGCTGAGGTATGTGGTGCGTTAAGCCTACATGTAGCAGGTTCTGTGCTAATATTAGCATGAAAGTTATGCTAACCTTTCTCATCTCCATCTTTGGCTGCTTCCGGGTATCACTTTGCACCACACCATGGGTTAGATTCCTCTGCTTGTGCCTTGCTACTGTTTGGGCTTTAATAAAGCAGGTGACAAAACCTGTGCCTTGTTCATTTCTGCATGTGTTCTCTAGGCTTGCTGTACCTGTCCTGTGCATCCCAAATGCATTTGTGACATGTCTTGCAGCACACCTGCATCTGCACCGTGATCATTTGTCAGCGACTTCCAGATGTCTTGAGCCAGGACAGACTTACTGGAATTCAGTGACAAATGGCCAGTTCTCCAATCTCCTCTCCCTTCATTTTGGAGAGCTTTTGGATGGGGGAAAGAAAGTATGTACTGGGAATATGGGGAGGTACAGTGGGGCTGAACACAGGTAGGTTCACCTAAAATTTTTAGTTCTGTAACAGATATGTTTGAATACAAGGAGAGATGTTTGAAAAAAGCCGCACCCCCCCCTTCCCAAAAAAAAAAGGGAACAAGGAGCAGACTTTGCTGTTACCATCCATTACAACTTGACTTTTGTTGGTTTTTTTGAGACTCGAGCTATGTTTATCTACCTCATTCTAACTAGTTTAATTAAGCTTAATATTTCTGGCCCTTGTGTGTTAAAGCTTTAATACTAGTGGTGCTTAAGTTAGTAAT
The DNA here is from genome assembly GCA_013400835.1 of Zapornia atra. Taxonomy (NCBI): domain Eukaryota; kingdom Metazoa; phylum Chordata; class Aves; order Gruiformes; family Rallidae; genus Zapornia; species Zapornia atra. The sequence continues at coordinate 12,850 of VZTU01001946.1, read as the reverse complement.
GGTATGGGGAGTGTATAAGCTCAAATGAAAACGGCTTCAAAGCGTGTAACGTAATTGCACTCTGTAGCCCCATCAGTTACCAGATGTGTTTGGTGACCGTACGTGGTGTGGTTCCTCTGAGCAAGCTCTAGTTAAGGGGGTTCAAAACTCCCTGTTGCAGTGAAGGCAGGAGAGCTTCCACAGCAAGCTTGCTGCTGCTTAGACACTTTTCTTGCAGGGGGGGCTGTAAGCAGGGTGAAAATAGAGGTTGCTGAACTGTTACTTACCTGTCTGTGTCTTTACTGCAGTCGATCCTTGGCAACTCAAGTGGCCTGTGGTCTACCACTCCATTCAGCAGTTCCATTTGGTCAAGTAATCTCAACAGTGGCCTTCCCTTCACCACTCCAACAAACGCGCTGTCAGGCATTGATCTCATGGGTAGTGAAAACTCCGCCGCCGCTCCTCCTCCGCCCGCTGCCACCACTGTTGCCAATCCTGCTGAAGACATGGGACAGACCTACAATCCTTGGAGAATTTGGAGCCCAACAATTGGAAGAAGAAGTTCAGATCCCTGGTCTAATTCACACTATCCTCATGAAAACTGAAGTGAAAGAAAATAAACTCTTATCCAGGTCATGATACAATTCTAAATGCAAATTTTTGAAACATCATTTTCAGGCTGTTGCTGGTCATTGCTTCCCCACCTTGCTCTCTCTCTCTCTTTCTTTTTTCTCTTTGTCCCCCCTCTCCCCCCTTCCCTGCCAGTCATGCTCTCATCACTCGCTCCTTTCTGAGGCCTGTCCTGCAATGTGGTAGTGTGAGATTGCAGATAAGCTTGAAAAAGTCTGGGTGTGGTCACCAATCCCAACTGCAGCGGAAGCCTGTAAATCTGAACAATTCCACTGGTTTTGTATTTTACCATCTGCCATCTTTATTTAAGAAACAATTTGAACTATCAAATGGCCCTGGCATGCAATACTTTTATGAAAAGTACTGGTTTGGGTTTTTAAATTTTTTCCAGTATTACCCTCAAGTTCTAATTTAAAATCAAGAAGCACTTTGTGCTAAAATGCAGAGTATTTTTTTAAAATAAGGCTGTCTTTGTTAACACAGGTTCTAAGAATGTAAAAACCAAACAAACAACACAAAATCAACACAAAACCTTAAGAGCAAAACGGCTGAATGTAAGAGCATTCTGTGGAGACGAATAACCTTTCCGTGCTGTTTGTACATTTGTAAACCTGAATGCATTTTTAAGTTGAACTGAAATGCACACAGCCAAGACTTGTGGAAGAAACAAGATATCCTGTGCATTTCTTAACAGATACAACTTTGGGTTGTACTTTAAAATAAATACTGCTTTTTTCAAGATCTGTCTGCTCTAAGTCTGTTCTCCCAGTGTTTTCCAAACCCGCTTGGCGGGGGGAGCCTTCAGGCCAAAAGGTACTTGCTGAGCACAGGGCCTGTATTCAGAGAAACTTCCCTGCAGATGAAACCTGGCTTCTCAGCAGCATGGGTTTCTGTAGCAGTTGAGAATTTTTCAGGGTTACACAGTGCCACCCGCTCAAAAATTTGCTGTATAGCAAAATGCTGGGAAAAATGCCCACACTGTGTAAGTTTCCAAGTCTCAGGCATAGTAGCAGCTACTGTTGGTTACACTACGCCCATACCTCTGTAACACCATTCTTGTCTAGGTCTGAACAAGAGCTTAAGACTATTTTTAGATATGATTTCTCTATCCCTTTAAAGTGCCCCTTTCCCTTCATTAACATTAAGGCAAACCCCAGTGACTGCATATATTTACCTGAGCTAAAGCCAGGCAAAAACAAACCCATTGCAAGAAAGCATTAACAGACATTAGAAACAGGCATTTTCCTATGGCTCAGTAGCACTACCTCAAACTTGCAACAGCAGGTTTTTATTAGAACCCATCCTTTAAGGGAGTAGGAACTCTCTTATTTTGAAAGGTTTTGAAACCTTGATGCTACCAGGAATATCTGTATGCAGCAAACTATGAGGGTTAAATAAATAACTGAGACTAATGCCCACTTTTCCAGCTCACATTATGTAACCAAAATCTTTACAACCGTCAGATGGCTGTTGTTCTTCCTGCTGCCACCAGCAGAAGCTGGAAGATACGGATCTCTGAAAGAGGAACATGCTGGAACTCTTTTGTTCTTAATCTTTGGGTATTTCTCAAATCATGCAAGGTCATGAAATGTTCAACTTGGATTTCTATGCAATTTCCCTCTGAGTAACTGGGCAAACAAGTCTCTTTCTTACTGCATACAAAATAAAGAATAAGTAGTTAAGCTTCTGACAAGCCAGGGCCTGCCTCTCTGAACATGGAACTGGGGAAGAGAGCCAGCAGTAACTTCAAGGTGAGAGGAGCTGCTTAAGGTAATGTGCAACCTTGTTTTTCCAGCAGGTGTTTATACTGGAGCTGATTCCATGGAGGACAGAAGCAGAAACCATTCTGAGACACTATTAGTCCTCAATGCTGTAAGCAGCTGTGAGAACAGTGAAAAAATTTCTGCTTTTAAAACATTTCCCTTTGAACCAGACAAGGCAACAGCCAAGTAATTTAGACTTTTCTCCCCCAAAATGTGAGCCATTCCTTTGTGTTAATGCAAATAACCTCTGCAGCCTTTAGAATATTCTCAGTTCTTGCTTTTCAGCCCCAATTAAATATTACTTAAGTTCCAAGGGTGAAACAACCTAGCAAGATTTTTGATGCACAGTTTTCAGTTTCCTAAGGGAGGAAAAAGCATGTTCTTCTCCCCATATTTATAATGAAAATGTCCTCTGCCTAGTTAAAGCAAAAGAGCTGCCTTCAAATGAAGTCTGAACTGTAATTGACAGAATGTAGGTGAAATAAAGTCTGGGCACATGTCAGGTATTTCTAAAGAAAGCTCTGTGTATGGTACAACACAGGTTATGTGTCTACCCTCCAGCTTTATCACAGATTAACAGGAGTGACTTCTCATGCTGCAGCCTGATGGAAGGACAATTTAAGATAAAGGAACTTGGGGAGAAGTAAGGACAAAAGCAAAGTTTGGACTCTTGTTTTCAAAGGCAGAATGAATGAGACAAGCTCAGACTTTGAGGGAAGTGCCATCTTGAGTAAAAAGACCAGAGGAAAAAACAGCTTAAAGCACTCGGAAGCTGGGCTCTCTTGGAAATCAGGGAGCTCACAGCTCTTCTGATCACTTAAAACTTTTCTTCAGAGTAACATCAGGGCCAAACTACCATGAGTCAGTTTTCCTCTTCCAGACCTGGAAGCTACTAGGAATACAAAGTTCCCAGCAAGGAAGAGAAACAACTGCTATTAATTTCAGTCATTATTTTGGTGCTCCTAAAGGGCAATTTTATTCTGCCAACTCTAACAAATAGACTTTAAAAGCCTGAAAAGTTTCTGGCCTGTTATGAACATTAAAAAGCCTCAAGTAGGTAAGTATGGCCCTAACGCATGAAATCAGTTTTATTAGCATGAGCTGTATTTCAAAAAGCTCTTGAAAGGCATCAGAGATTTTTTGTTACAGTATCAGGACATAACATTCCAGAGAAAGGGCAGTTAGTGTTTATGTCACGGCAACAGACACTTGGGATGACCCAGCATACCAGTGAACAAGTCTGGGCCTAACTGTGGCCACGGCTCTGTCAGCAGCGATACGTTGTGCAGCTTGGCCACTGTCCTGCGAGAGAAATGCCAACCTGGGGAAAGCATCATGGTCAAACCGTACTGAGCTTGTGCACTGCACTCTAGCTGACCATGGCCCAGTGAGAGGTAAGTGTTTTGCCCTTGTAGGGAAGGAAGCTCTCTTTCACTGAAACTGTTTCACCTGGAGTGATGGTTTATGCTAAATATAGCTTTGGCTGTGCCTTGTCTGTTTTCCCAACCCATAATTATGAGCGAGGTTTCTCAGCTTCAGTGTTTCAGCCTCGCAAAGCGATGGCGGCTTCAGCTCACAGTGAGTCAGTTTGTTGGAAGAGCCACATGCTGGGACTGGAAATAACCCAGCTTCTCCTGTATGGTGGCTGCAACTGGAAGAGTGTTTGGTCATCTCATTTTAAACAGGTTCTGCTTTAAATCTGAGTATTTTGCTCGGTGCCTGTTTTCATCTAACACCAGCCAAGGATGGACTTCTTGTTCAAATGGTGCTTTAGTCACATAAATACTAAAGCATTTGTCAGGATGATTGGATCAGGATCAGCAGCTCTTCATCAGACCTCTGAATGCAACTGCTAGCCACACTCACTACTACTAGTTTGCTACTCAGATACTGTGTAATCCAGCAGCAAACAGCATGATTTTTTTTTCTTTTTTCTTTTTTTTTTTGTCACATATAGCAAAGAAGAAATCAACCAACCAGAAAGCAAAGCCACAAAGCATCTGCAGGAACCAGAGAAATTATAACGAAGCACTAACCTAAACTCTGGGGGACTAATAAAGACTTAAGAGTATTAAGAAGCAGTGAAAACCCTAATATCATGGTTACTTGCTGGAACATCAGGGCTGTTCTGAGCAAAAAAATTATATGGCAGAACTTTATAAAGATAGCTGCTTGGATCCAAAAACATCAGTTGACCTTAAACAGCAGATTACATTGTACCAAGAGTAGTGCAGAAAGTAGAAGAAAGTGTCACGAAGGATTTTATGGCCACCTCCTAAGGAAACCCCCTTGAGACGTTTTTGGCAAGCTAGGATCACCAAATAGCAGTCCTGAAGAAAGGCTTCTGTATCTGAGACCTGATGTCAGTATCTGCCCCCTGTGAAGCAAATGTTTGAGTCAGCATTATAACACCAGAAAATATGGGATCTTAAAGTGGCACACTCAGTGTCTTAAGTTTTACAAGAAAACACTCAAGAAGTCCTTGAGTGTCAGTGGGAAGTGACTGGGAGGGTCTGTCACTGTGATAACAGGATTCACATGGGATTTGTGCCAGTGAGTACTTACAGGAGGTGAGGTGAAGTAAGCAGACTGTCCTGGAGTCTGATCCGGGCTGTCTTGCAATTGCACTGTGAAAAACAAGTGCAAACTAAACAAGACAGGGGATCTGGATTCCAGCATCCTACAAGAGACAGAAGGTACTGGTTGGGGAGGGTGTGGGCAAGCAGGAGGGGAATGCGATGAGGGGTGGGGTCAGAGACATACCTCTGGAAAAGAGGATCAAGCTGTCTATTTTATAATTCTGGGGATAATAAAATATTCCCAAGGGGAAAAAAATAATTAGCTATTCTGGAAAGTTTCCTGAACCTTTTTTGGTATAGGCCCATAGCTGGATGAAGTCACTTGTGGTGTTTTGGCTTAGTTACAAGGAACTTGCTGGGAAGCGAGTATACTGGGAAAGCAGCACCTGGAGCAGCTTCTGCCTCAGCCAGGATCACTCCCTGGCCGGTTCCGGAGTTACTTTCACAGGGAAGACAACACTCACTGGAGAGAGGCTGTTAACCTGGGTTATGGCAATGTAGAAGGTAAGAGAACCAGGGAGGATGGATCACTGCCTCTCAAGAGGGAAATACACAGAAGCTGGAATCAGCCAAGAGAATAAAATGCTCCTTCACTGGCTGTTGTTTGCTTTCTGGAAGCCAACTTTCTGTTGGTCCCTTCAGCTTTACACTGCTCATCCTCCTGGTGTAGCCTCTCTTTATCAGTTAATTATGAGCAAAATTCTGCCAACATTGACAAGTTTGGCAACTTGTTAGAAAACCCCTAAAAACTATGCAGCGTTCTACATGAAGTGGGCATGACTCAGCTTATGGCTTGCAGGGAAATTCCTGTTGGGCTGTAGAATTTTTTTCAGAGAACAGCAGCTTTAAGGAATATTCCCTCACATCTCCAGCAATCCAGGGGTTTCTTCCCACGACCTTCTCATGCAAGTCTATCTGCCATTCCTTGCTCACATTTGCCTGCCTGTCCAATCCTGTTCTGTGACTGAAGACTCATCGTCCAGTTCAAGGGAGAGGCGGGGCTAAAGATCAACAGCCCTAAAGAAAACATCAATAATGCCTTAAGGTATCAAACTAAGCAAAGGTTATGGCAGACTGGAATATCTTAATGCTTTGAGATACTGCAGGAGAAAACCAAAAAGGCACAAGGAATGAAACAGTTCAGGGATAAGACAGTTCAGCTGCATTTAGAAAGTTAGTGATAAATTCAGATTTCATGTACATGTGAAGAAGGGAGGAATGGAAGGACAAAAGAGGGGTCCTTTCTTTGAAGCAGCTGAACTCAACAGTCTAAAGAAATGCTCCAAATGGGTGACTCCTCACAGCTCAAACAGAAAGCAACATCCATGCTACAACAAGCAGCACACAGCATGTCTCAATGCTACGCAGATGTTCAAATGTGGGACCTGGGCACCAGCTGTGAGTTGAACCCATGGCTCCAGGTACATGGAATGAGACTGAAGCCCTCTGTGTGCTGACTTAGTGCCCTTGCATTGATCAACTGCATACAGAAATACATATGATGTAGTTATGAGACAATAAGAACTGGATATTGCTGTAGTCAGCAGGTTGGAACCAGAGAGCTTCAGAAGATGGACAGGCTTTGTTTTTAAACTTTTCTCCTCGTGAAAAGTCCCCAAACTGGCCTGCACAGCAATATTAACTCATAGAAAAAAAATCCTGGTAGGCTTTCAGGATTTCTGATTAAATCAGCAAACTGGAAAACACTTCCCCTAACTCAATAAATATGAGTAATGCCATTTCCTCTCTCTCTCTCTCTGCACAGTGAAGGCTAAGTCCTGATGAACAGCACCCCTCTGTGGCAACCAGCAGCATTCAGGCCATCACAGCCGGCTTCAAACTGCCTTTACAGTTTTTCCTGAGATCTTGAAGAATGTCAGCCAGAGTAGTAGCACCTTGCTTTAACGAGTGGCACACTGGGAAAATTAATGCCTTGACACCAGTCTACACAACCGTCATTCTCCATCAGGAATTTGCTAAAAATCCTAACCCAAGAGGAACTGGAAATTCATGCAGTTTGACGGTGAAAGTCCACAAATTAAGGGACCCTGTTAGGCATACCAGGCTTTTACTTCTCTTCAAGCATTAGCATCACATGCCAGACAGCGCTAATGCAATTAAACTATTTATTTCCTCTATTTATGTTAATATTTGTTTCAGCAAACTATCAACAAATAAACAACTTACCTTTTTTCATGCTTTTAATATCTTTCCTTCTGTATCTGCTCACCTGTGGTGGGTTGACCCTGGCTGGAGGCCAGATGCCCAAAGTTGCTCTATCACTCCCCCTCCTCAGTTGGATGGGGAGAGAAGAGAAGGTCCATGGGTCGAGATAAGCACAGGAAGAGATCATTCTGCAATTAAAGTCAGGGGCAAAACAGACTCAGCGTGGAAAAAAATGCACCTAATTTATTACCCTATCAAAACAGAGTAGGATAATAAACCCAAATCTTACGATTTTTGATCATCTTATTAAAAATGGCAATGTTATTACACCACATGCGGTTGTGCACATAGTGTGCTGAGATCCAAAAAAGCCTCATGCCTAGCCCATGAATATCACAGGTCATCATAGGTCACCTATATATCATGATTCATCAATGAACATTAATTAATAAGAAAAAGTTTTAAAGCAAAATCCTCCTTCAGTCTAAGCACCTTCAACAGTTCCAAGTACCACTTTTCTACTCATTTTTATCCCTGACTCCCAGCTCTCCAGCAACCATCCGACAGCACTAACACAGTGCCCTGCACCTGTGAGACACCAAAGCACTGCCACTGGGGTGCACGCAGGGGTGACCTCTGCATGTCCCCACAGGGTCCTTCTCAATTTTTGCAAGTACAGACTTTGGGCTGCCACCGAATCTTCCATCAGGTCAATGGAGACAGTGGTGGGACCAGAAAAGCAGCTGGTTCCTCTTTGCTCAGTCTTTTGAAACTACTATGAGTTCAAAAGTTTCACTTCCTAGGAAAAGCTGCCTGCTTTTTTACTAATATGATTCAACAGTTCTGCATTATTTAAGTAACCATCAATCTTGATTTACAACACAAAAACAAGAAAAATAATCAGATTTCTTTAGTATGAGGCTGGTGAGGCCCTGGCCTAGGCTGTCCCCTCCCTGACAGTGTTCAAGGCCAGGTTGGATGGGGCTTTGGGCAACCTGGGCTAGTGGAGGGTGTCCATGGCCAGGAGGTGGAACTAGATGGGCTTTGAGGTCCCTTCCAACCCAAACGATTCTATGATTCTATGACCACTGTCTTTCTAGATCCATAGCCTGACAGCAGACAGGAATGTATCAGTAAAATGCAAAAAAAAAAACCAAACCCACCCCAAAACAGCTACCATTTGTTGACAAATCATCAAATTTCATGTTAACCACATCCACCATGAAGACAAACTCATATTATAAACTAATTCAGGTACTCTGTGCACAGCCTGCACAAACCTCGTTCTCTGAGAACTCACAGGATGAGAGCCCAAAAAAGAAATAAAGAAATGAATACCCAAAGAAGGGGAAGTAGAGATGCTGCGACACATGGAAAGCACCATAATGGCACTATATAAATTGAGTCAGAGCTCACACTTCTGACATAAACACTTCTGAAAATGCAAGTCATAAAAAAAAAAGAGTGCAAATACACTTGGAAATCCCATGCTATGTTTGTTCTGTCCTTTCACTGCTAAAAGGTAGAAGCCACTGTCAAATACAGGACATGACACTGGGCCGTTTTTTCCTATCACAAAGTACAGGTATTTTGAGGCTCCCAAAATCTAGCTGGCTGCCCAATGTTACCTATTCATTGACTGTTTAATTAAGTAATTCCCAGGACCCCTAGAACTACTTCTATGTCTGCCCAAGCAGGACCCAGAAAACGAGCATTTCCCCTGTTCCTGGAGAGCCCCACCAGTATGAGCATCCACAGGGCAGACAGAACACCAGCAGAACACTACTCATGAAACACAAGCCTAACTGTGAGCACCCCATACTGGGGAACATTTGGGCCGTGGAATTGCAAACAAGAGGCTGCTTCTGGCATTCACCTCAAACTGTGAAAGGTGTGTAGTTAACCTAGGTCAAGTTCACTTCAGAAAGCAGTTTGCACCTGGAAATGCCCCATGGCACTTGGCCTGCCTCTCTTAGTGACAGTCCTCCCTGCGAGATGAGCAATCCCTTCCCATCTTGCCACTCTGTAAAATCCCCACCCTGTTCCCACAGCCTAAACCAGCAGCACTTTTACTGGAAAGGGCCACTCTGGATAACAACTACTGCATTGAAAAAGCTGTCTGGTGATTTTGGAGTTGTCTTCTGAAGAAGATGACTGAGGGGGACAGGGAGAGAGGCACAGAAGGGACAAGGAAGAGCTGTTTTCAGCAGCCTGTGAAACCAGCTTGTGCAGTGGAGCTGACAAGTATCTGGAGGGGAAGAGCAGAGCACGCTGCTGACTGGGTTCCTCAGGGCTGCAAAGTGATGGAGAGCAAAGGGTACAGAGTCACTTAACAGCGTGTGCCAAGTGCAGCTGGGTAAAGCTGGGACTGAGGTACAATGCCCTGTCTCTTCTCCCAGCATAGAGGTGGGAGAAGGAAGCCCAGGTCTTCATTTGCAGTTCCCAATGTAGAAAGCCTCAGTTAACTCAACACAACATTAGGCTACAAAGATCTCTACAAGTTAGGCAAGCTATGGGTAGCAAGCATCCTTTGTAGATTTAGTGAAAGTGGCTCTTGCAAAGCTTTCTGGCAGCAGTGGAGCCAGAATCTGCGATGTGTAGATCACCACAGAACCAGCACACACAGCTGAGGATGAAATGTGGATTTTGCGTGCTGAATCAGCCCACCTTACAGTACAGAACCCATTGAGACATCCAGAGTAAAAACAAACATGGGCCATTTTCCTTTTCTGTTTGAGAGAAGGCAGCAGGACAAACAAATCTTCCCTTCTGTGATTCTCTTGTGATGTATCTTCCCCTTTGTAAGATCTGACAGTTCTCACTTCCCTGGGGTTTGCAGGGCATCTTAAGACAAATGTTCTCAAGTGCAGAGGCACAAACACCTGGAGCTGAATCGCACTATCCTGACACAGGAAGAAAAAAAAATCCCTCATGCTTTCCTTTTACATCAGCTCCTGGAGGCAAAAGTTGTGGTCAGCCCTGCAGGTAGCCCCTGACACCGCTGCCACGGAAGAAGACAACTAGGGGAATGCCACTTTCCACTGCAACTTGGGAACTTCAACTGGTGCCTTGAGGAGTGGCTGGCAGTCAGCTGCACGGTGCTGCCTCACACGGCAGCACAGGCACGCTCATCTCCCGCCAGCGCCGCAGTGCCCGCTGCCCGCCCAAGCAGGTGAAGGAGGATATGATACCTCCATTTCCCAAACTACTGCTGGGCTGATGAACCCTCATAGGAGACTGAACAAAACAAGGCAGATGATGATGAATTTTTAGAAACACTGCCATATTGCAACTCAATAATTAAGCTGGTACTACTGGCTGGGGGTGGGGGGCGGTAGCGGTGCGGTGCGGGGGCTGCTGCTGTGCAACACCCCACCGAAGGGATCAACTGGCCTTTCACAGCGGCCTCCCTCCCTCCTTGGTACCTTCCCCTGTGCCGGCTCTACCAACCGCCACCGCTCAGCTCGTCCCATCGGCCGGCTCGCTGGATCGCTCCCACCGCCAGCCCCACCTGAGGGGATTGCCTCACCCGCTCGGCTTCAGTCTCCTGAGGCTGGGACGTACGAGCGGCCGGCACTGGGGCCTGCCCCGGTGATGTCGGGAGAGCGTTTCCGTGAGGCCGCCTGCCCGCGGGACTAGCTGCCCCTGAGGCGCCCCGACCCGACCGGCCGCCGCCCCGCGGCAGGGGGG
>VZTU01001942.1:0-24357 GCA_013400835.1 Zapornia atra | reverse complement strand
GACTTGATGATCTAAAGGGTCCCTTCCAACCAAGACAAGATTCTGTGATTCTATGATTCTCTTTCATTGAGCTGTCACTGGGCTGAGAAATTGTCATGCTTAAATGGAATCATGGAATGGTTTGAGTTGGAAAAGACCTTAAAGATACATGATTTGACATGGAAAAAAATCAAGCCCTGTGAAAACCTTTGAAAAACCGGAACACTGATGTTGTAAAACCATCTAACAATATTTTCTTATTGCAACAGTCCGATAAATATCTGATGGTTTTCAATTCTGTGTTATGAAACTTTTAGGGAAAGTCCCACTTTCAATTAGATGAGACTGATGCCCTGGGTTCCATCGAAGTAAATTTGTTCAAATTGTACTTGTAGTTTAACTTGAGCTTCATAATTATTTAAAAACACGTCCCTGCAATACAAACTTTTTGCCTTGTCATTATCGTGCTTTGTTCTTTTGACACTGATTTGATGTGGATTGGCCAAACTTGGTGAAATGGACATTTTGGTAGTTATAAATATCCTGCCTGGGAATTAGAAAACTCTCATAGTATTAGACATCGTAAAGATAGGGAACTAGGTCTTTTGCTGAAACATCACAAAATCCCTGGTGGGAAACAAGAAAGAAATTCTAGGAAAATTAGCAGCCCATAGAAGTGCTTTTTTTCTCACTGATTCTTCCATGACTTGGATTCAGTAATTATTCTGTTCCTTGTGCAATGGTTTACTTTCAAGGCCCAATTCAATTCTTAATGGAAGTATAATTTAAGCTCTAATATCTTGAGACGTAATGAATTAAGATCTTACTATGCCAAGTCCTATTTAATAATGCCATTGTTCTTTGACCTCTTCTGTTTGAATTGTGTCTGAATTGAGTAAAATGTCATATCATATCTTGTCCTTTGTGAGATACTGAGCTTTTCTATTCTGAGCCTTATTAATAAAAATAGCACTGTCTTAATGTAACTGATTTCTACTGTGGAGATTCAATTTTTCTCTCCTCTGTCAAATGCCACATCCTGTTCTTGGTTAACTGGTCGCATAAAAAGAGGTAACTTGTTTTCCCTGAATGTCAACACAGTCAAAACACAGATACTGCTTGTGGAGAGCAAGCAGTAAGGAAGGGCACTGGCTTTCAAAAGGGGTTTGGATGCGAACACAAAAGTCCATTGCGATATGTCTCTTTTCCTGTCTCTGATTGGCATGTATTTATATATTTAGGCTAGTGATATAACAGAAGTCCTGAAAAACAGCTAATAAACTGAAAGGTATCCATGAGGATCTTTTTCATGATATATTTGTGAAAAATTTTGTAGTTTCATGGGTTAGCTGCTTGGGGTCAAATGCATTCACTTTCGCTTCGAAGATGTTTGGCTGTGCAGCATTGGCCTTGCCCAAAATCAGGTCTTGTGGCAGAGAAAGTATAGGTGATGTTCATTCTTTGCTCTGTCCTCTCAGCTGTAATGCCTTTAAGCGTCTGCACCTCAACAGCAGAAAGAGATTCTGAAACTGTAGTGGCTGGATCAGCTTCTAAAGAAAAGCTCTTTGAAAGATACAATGCAAAGTGTTATTATATGAAAATAGCTTCTTGTCAGTACCTTGTGTAGTAAGCTCATCACAGCCTGTGGAAGGCTGACAGATGAAATAATTAGCTACTGAGTGCTGTTAGTAAATCTTCAGCTTTCCTTAACTGCTTTCCTTTACTGGTATGAGGCTGACTTAATAAGCACTATGCATCATCCTCTTGGATTTTCTGATTTTGGATGTGCTCAGCAGTGTCCCTGGCAGCTGTGAAATGTATTAGGTTGTTACACTGCACTGTGGTTAGCAGTTTCTGCTCCCTTCCCCAATGATCTGTGTATGCCTAGCCTACTGTGTATCCTTAAGATGAGAAGAACCAAAGGAATTGGCAAATAAATGGAGCACTCTGGAGAAGAAGCCAGCAGAAAACTTCAGAAGCCTGATTCTGAGTCACTGTCTTCCTTCCTCAGCACTAGTTGGTCCCCTACCATTTGAGTCTAAGACCTGTCCATTTCTTACATCTTTCTGTACTTTGGCTAACTTCCATACTGCTGTCATGTACCCCTGCCATGTCTTCTAATCTCTTAACTTCCACCCAAGTTCCAGTCCTTCGTGCACCTGAAAGTTTTCTATGTTGCTAAAGAACATGCTCTGCAAGTTGCATGTCATTTATTGGATTTTTTTTCACAGAAGTAGACAACATTCCAAAGATAAAAGCAATACACTTGTGATAAAATTACTCTCTTCTCTCCGTTTTATGTGTACAGTTATTACATTCTTTGTGTAGAATCCAGGGGATTGACAGCCAGAAAATTTCTCTTGGTAGCACATGTTTCTATCACTTTTCAAACTTTGGTATATGCCTGTCATGAGAAATACATTTTCAAACACCTTTGATGTAAGATTATGCCCTTCTTCTTAGCCCTACATAACTATCAGACCTAAATTTGCTTCAAATTTTCATCCCTCTTAAATCCTACTAATCTCTTTAACCCCTTCAACTCATCCTGGGGTTTACTTCCCCTTGGAAACTTCTACCTACTACTTGTTTTTGCCAAGTCCTTTTCTTTCTCCAGTTCCCCTCTTTATTTCCTTTCCATTTTATTTGATAGGCTCATAGCTTTTAGGTTTGCCCTTTTTTTTTTTAACTTCATATTTTATTTAATGGGAATGAATTTTCACTGTGAGTGAAGCACACAGGAAGGAAATGCTTACAAGAGGAGAAAAAGGTTCACTTCCAATATAGAAAAGGCTTTCATGAGAGAAGCCTTAAATATTTAGGTTGAAATAAAGCCTGATAAAGATATTGACCGCTGGTTTAGTGAGCTGCTGAAACCTCCTTCAGATTTCTCAAATCATAGCAGTTCACAAGCTGTCACGGTTTCAGGTACTTAGAATGTACTGGGTGCATTCTGATTTACACTTGCCCAGTAACAAGACAAAAAGCACACGGAGGGTGTCATGTAAAGGGTAAATTGGATGTGTGGCTAAGGGGGAGCTTTTCGAGTCAGGAGTTTCAGAAAGGACCCCTTGCTTTATAAACTCCTCAGAGAGAAGCCTAAGTACAGCTAGGTCCAGTCAGTCCCAGAGACTTGGTCAGTGGTTTATGTCTAAAGGATTGTATGTAAAACATATCAGAGTCAATGTTTGACTGTCAGAGCCCCCAAAGAACTTTCACTGAAACAGTTTCGCAAAGTTGAAACTAAAGGAAATTTTATTAAAGTGACATATACAAGTTTGTGATTGCCATTGATAAATGCACTTACTGTGATAGTGCTATATGACTATGATTAAAATTCTATGACTGTAATAAAATGCTAGCAAAGTGCTATTTCTGGTATTCTCACTAAAAGGGTGACATAGCAATTCTTACCAGGAAGGTAGCCCTGTCTTGCGTGGAAGAGAAGGTCACAGCCTGTCAACTGCCTCTTCAGGTACCCCATGGGGGTAACTTCCTCAATACCCTTTATTCCCATATCTTATCTGTTTCCTCCCAGGGGTGACGTGTAACATGATTTGGGTGGAGAGTCGAGAACTATGTTCATCCATGTTTAGCATGTACTGCTTTTTGCTCATTCGCATACTTAGGGTTTTTACTGTTACTGAAGCAAAAGGTCTCACTTCAGGCACTGTGGCCTTCAAAATTCTGTGTAGAAACCGTCTGTCTGTTTATCCTGCAGTCTCCAGCAAAATAGGGCCCTCCTGCTGCTGTCAGACTCCCTCATTGGCTGCTTCTCACACCAACATTGCAGATCTCCATCCACAACATTCGCATAACAGATAAGTGCACAGCAGTGTGTTTAACCTCTTGGGTGCCATTCCCACAGAGGGGAAACTGGCATTTCTGGAGTGAATGATTTGTGTTCTTCTGGACTTGCTGCCCACTCCCTGACTCCAGAGAGGTTTCTGCAAGTCATCTCTGGAGATATTCAAGACCCATCTGGATGCCTATGAACTATGAACTAGGGAGCCTGCTTTGGCAGGGGGGTTGAACCCAATGATCTCTTGAGGTCCCTTCCAACCCCTATGATTCTGTGATTCTATTTATTGCTCTGATAGAAAGAGCATTTTGCTTACTCTCTTGGAATGATGAATAAGCTGATGGCATTCCCTTCTGATTGTGGGTTATATGAAGCCATTCAGTCTGACTCTTTATGTCTGACTTGGCTGAGATGTTAGAAGTTATATTTATAGAGTAATTGTGGAGGTCATCTGGATGTTGTCTTTGTCAGCTCTAGGCTTTCCTTCAAGGGAATCCAGTTCTGGTAAATGGCCGTACACTTAAAGGCACCTGTATTCCAGAAATGACCACTGCCTTAGCTGAAAATCTCTGTTGTATCTCTTACCAGGGTTGTTTTTCTGAGGAAATTTTCTAGAAGGATATCAACTTTCCTAACAATTTGCCAATTTACATCTGCTTGCATCAATATCCAGATGTCTGATTTCAGTATTCCAGTTGTATCTATATTGGGCAGAAGTCTCTGATGCAAGGAGATACCTCAAATTTTATTTTCTTAATTGGTCCTTTTACAATCACCTTTCTTTTGAGCTAATAGATAGCATGGCACAAAGAACCAGAATGGTATTACAGTATCTTTCCTACCCCAGCCCTTCTCCACTCTTTCCCTTCAGGTATATTTGTCAAATTTTTACACAACTCTCTGCTTTGGGTTAGTCATACATTGTTCAGTTTTACCCAAGAAAAACTGTGTTCTCTTTTTTGTTTGTAAGTTTTTTGCATTGTATATCTAAATATTGTAAATTTGGTCTTGACTGATATAAAGCAAGAAAGATATCTTAACAGGATTTGTTAAATACTCCATTAGGTTGCAAGGTTCTAGCAGCCTGATTTAGTCTACCAAGGGACCTATCTTTAGTTTGGGACTTTTTTTGGATTATGAATTGTAGGGCTGATAGGCAGTAAAAATGCTGAGCTGTGTAGCTCAAAGAGTGAAAATTGTAAACCACAAAAGGGAAGAAACAAGCTATCAGCCCCACTGCATCATCTGCTTCCTGATTAAACAGATTAGCCTTGGACTTTGTGCTGGTAACATTGCAGGAGATATTATTGGAATAAAGAATATATCTGTTACATGAGGGATGTACATTGCAGAAAGCAGTACAAATGGTTTTTGCTTCAAGGAATTTATCTGTCAACGTGCACAGTACAAATGCCACTAATCATTGCTATTAATGTACATTATGTTTATGGACTACATCAAGAAAACAGTGTGTTATCACAGGTATCGAGAAAAGAATAACTGTCAGTTCTCCTAAACAAGCAGGTGTGAATGCTTTGATAAATACCCCAGTAATAACCATAAAGTTACTGCTGTTAAGTGGTAAATAAGTAAAATCTCTTCGAAAATCAGGGAGTTTCCACCGTAGTGAGTTTTTAGTATGGCAGATTGCTCTTGCATAAAGAATAAATTCTGGACAAGTTGAGCAAGATCCATCTTTTAGATCTCTTTATAAAAAAAAAATAAATAAAAATTAAAAACCAAATGATGAAACATGTTTTAGAAGAAACACTTCCCATTTCCATTCTTTCTGCTTGTTACAGTAGAAACAGCTAAAGTTCAAAGTCTCTGGTCTGTATGTCATTAGGAAATATGCCTTTGTTAGAGTTTAGGGGAAAAAGTCTGACTTAGTTTTCAATGTTATCCTGACACCTTTTTATGATTAAATAATTAAAACTATTAATTCTGATAATGCAGGAATGTTTCTTACTTGGTTAGCAGTTACCTACATGGATGTGAGAGCAGTAGTGGCAAAATAGAAATTGCCTGATTACATTTATTGGGCCATTAAGTTAGAAACTGTGACAAATAAGCCACTTGGGCATTCTGTTGCCAGTGCAATCCTACATTCTGTCTTCTGAATAAATGAGGCTGCCTTGGGTAGGGAATACGACACCCAGATCTGAGGTGAATTTAGACTAAATAAACCTTACAAAAACCCCTCCTTGTACAAGAGATTATGCAAAAACATTTGATGGGCTTCCACTTCTAGTTACGGTGTCTTCAGACCCTTGTTAGACTTTCTATAGTCCCTAGACCTTTGTGGGTTGATGACAACTTCCACAGCAATGGTTCTGATTAATTTACCCTACAGTCATCCTCTCTGGCCTGCTAGCAAAAATTAGAAACTTCTCTGAGTATTTTTTACATCTTCATTCCCCTCTTCAGTCTAAGAAAATTGAAAGGTAAAGTGACATTTGGTATGGGAGTATGGGATGACTTTTAGGTAGATTAAGACAGAAAACTATTTGTTAGAGACTTTGCTGTATTAACACTGAACTGTCCTAGTCCTGTGGAGATAAAGCTTTCTAATACTGATCAAGGATTTTGTGTACTGTATATGTGGTATGTATTTTTATAGGTTTTCAACTACAGTTGTAGACAACTGTTAATCCAAATAGTATTAAAGTCCAAATAATGTAGAAGTATTAATTTCCAACAGTATGTTTTCAGACTGCATTGTTGCAATTGTGAAAACACAGGATACTGTTGGTAGTAATATTTGCAAATGAAAACTGCATCACTTGCTATAGACTTTGGCCCAATGTTTGATCTGTTTAAGAAACAGAACTTAAAATGTATCCTTCCTAAACATAAAGGTATCTTTGTGTCGCAATAAAGTACAAGGTTTTAAAAATGTACCTTATTAATGTACTTCTTGTATACATATTTTGGCTTTTTTCATGGAGGTAGCAAACCTTGTGATGTCTGTTTCCATAAGTTTCCGTCCCCCATTCCCTCTATTGTTACTGTTTTCCTTTTTTTTTTCTCATTTTCTGTTCAGATAGTTTTGATTTTGATTTCCAGTGACTGATGTGTCATTTCACACATTCTTTCCATTACATTCATCATCTTTTTTTTCCTTCTTTCTTTTTAATGTCTTTCATTTAAAATGTACAGTAATTTATCTTCTTTCTAGATCTCTATTAATTCTCTAGAGTGCTAAACCCAAGAGAAGAGAGTTAATAGCTGAGAGTGCCTTTGGCTACTTAATTGTAATTTGAACTTGTAACACTTGGAAAAGGAAAGTTAAAATATTTGGTTTTGTTATTCCCATGGAAACGAGATATTTATAATGAGTGTTTAAAAACAAGTTGCAAATATACACAAAGAAGCTGATTCTTTGTAGCAATTCCTTAATAGAAAGAAACTGGTATCTTTGGGGTTTTTTAGTTGGGTGGTGTTTTTTTTTTATTTCTTTAATTTAATTTCATGACCTCTGAAAAGCTGGTGTCAGGAATGGGCTTCCTTTATGTGAACATGCGTTAGGAATGGTGAAAATAAACCGAGTGTAAGACTGCAATGTGTGTCGTGCAGTGTTCATAGTGTTGTCATTTGTCATAGATCCAGAAAATAATTTGGGTTAGAAGAGACCTTTAAAGGCCATCGAGTCCAACTCCCCCTGCAATAAGCAAGGACACTTTCGGCCTGTGCTGGCTGCTTGGGGAGGTTGACTCTGGCCTGGCCGGAACCAGGACAATTGGTTATTCCCTTTCCCATTGTGATTATCCTGACTGATGATCCAAGCTAAACTCTAGCAATCCTGGTTGGATACTTTTAGGTAACCTGTGTGATACAGAAAATTGCATTTGAAAGGTCTGTATGTTTGACATGGCTCTGAGCCTATAGTGAACAAGGCCCTTGGTATGGTGTTTTATGCTGAATATTTTCAGTGATTACCAACGCCATCTTTTTCTAAATGAGAGGCAAAACAAAATGAAGTCCTGACCTCTTGAGCTAGTTGAAAGTTCTTGGATATGTTTCATCAGGAGAGGGATGTTAATCCTATTAATAAGAATCCTGGTCAAATTCCAAGTAGTTAATTTCAGTTTATTCCATGTGTCTTTCCAATTAATGAAATACTGGGTTATATTATTCATTTCCACTGTCATGATGTTCTTTTACTAGCTAATTCCATGAGATATTGCAGCAGATACTTCACCTAAAGCAGAAAAGGAATGGCATCAACAAAGTTTGGTCAAAAAACAGATAAAGTTTAATTCTGGCTAATAGGGAGTGTGAGGGATGTAGGGATTTGCTACGTGTTGAACTGTTTTGGAAAGAAAGGATACTAGTAATTAACAATAATGTGTAAAGGATTATGTTAGTTTTGAATTTTGTTGTGAATAACCAATTTCTCCTTGTTTTAAAAGCCTAGGATAAAATTTTATTTTGTGTTTAATTAATTGAAATAGAAGTCACTTTCTAGCTGCTGGTGTATAAACCCAAGAAATCTCACATTCTCCTTTCACTAGTGAAGTCACCCACCAACCGATGGAGATTTGACCTCTGAAGGTACCTGAGAGAAGATCAAAGATAAGTCAGTCATAGACAGGTGAATAGCTCTTTCCCAGTGACTCTCTGTAGTGCTTGAATTAAAATTAGGTTTCTATGCATAGTTTTTCTAGCCTGAAAGTGTTGCCAGGGCACACTTTCTCTATCCTTGCATCTTTGCATCTATCGTTTATTCCTGTATAAACAGCTGCCACTGTTGAAAAGACTGGTCTGGGCTGTGGTGGTTTTGGTTTGTTGGTTGGGTTTTTTTCCTGATGCGCATGAAATGTTCTCTAACTTGGCATATAAAGAGGTCTGTAAGTGGCACACGAAACTCAAGTAGTAGCATGTTTCCCAGCAATGTGGATTCTCAAATATTTCTTTAACTTTGAGGGTTTCATAATGTTGTAAGCAATTCAAAACATCTACTATTATTAAATTGTACTATTAGATGGTACTATTTAAGGTTACATCAGTGTAAGTATCAGAATGTCTGTTTGAAAAAGTTTTTTTTTTTCTATTAGGTCTGTTAAATTTAAGCTTAAAACATCTGGGTAAATTTTGGTGTGTAAATTTCCTGTTCTAGATGTCAGGGAATCTGTACTTTAATAATGCAGGAAAAGACCTTTGAGATCATCAAGTAAAACCGTACCTGTCCTCTACTGAACCATATCCCTAAGCACCTCATCTACCTGTCGTTCAGATACATCCAGGGTTAGTGACTCAACCCCTTCCCTGGGCAGCCTGTTCCAATGCCTGATAACCCTTTCAGTTAAGAATTTTTTCCTAATGTCTGATCTGAACCAGCCCTGGTGCAGCTTGAGCCCATTCCCCCTCGTCCTATCACCTGTCGCTTGGGTGAAGACACCAACACCCACCTCTCTACAGCCTCGTTTCAGGTAACTGTAAGCAGTGAGAAGGTTTCCCCTCAGTCTCCTCTTCTCCAGGCTAAACCACCCCAGTTCCATCAGCTGTTCTTCATAAGATTTGCTCTCCAGCCTCTTCACCAGCCTCTTCACCCTTCTCTGGACATGCTCCAGGACCTCAATGTCTGTCTTCTAGTGAGGGCCCCAAAACTGAACACAGTACTAGAGGTGCAGCCTCACCAGTGCCGAGTACAGGGGCACAATCACTTCCCTCAACCTACTGGCCACGCTGTTTTTGATACAAGCCAGGATGTGATTGGCCTTCCTGGCCCCCTGGGCACACTGCTGGCTCATATTCAGTGGGCAGTTAACCAACACCCCCAGGTCCTTTTCTGCCACTCTTCCCCAAGCCTGTATCGCTTCATGGGGTTGTTATGTCCCAACTGCAGGACTCGGCCCTTGGCCTTGTTGAATCTCTTCCTACTGATCTCAGTCCATCAGTCCAGCCTGTCCAGATCCCTCTGAAGAGCCTCCCTACCCTCAAGCAGACCAACACTTCCTCCCAGTTTAGTGTCCTCTGCAAACTTACTGAGGGAACATTCAATCCCCTCATCGAGGTCATTGATAAAGATGTTGAACAGGACTGGACCCAGGACTGAGCCCTGGGGTATACCACTCGTGACCGGCCTCCAGCTGGATTTTGTTCCATTTACCACCACACACCCGGCCAGCCAGCCAGCCAGCTTTTTACCCAGCAGAGGGTGTGCCTGTCTAGGCCAGTGGCAGACAGTTTCTCAAGCAGAATGCTGTGAGAAACGATGTCAAAGGCTTTGCTGAAGTCCACCTATAAAAATTAGGAACCCTAAAAATAGTTTCATATTAGGGAAAAGAAAGGAACAGTAAAGCATGAATTTCCAACTCTACTTGTCAGATTATGCACAGCACACTGCTATAGCAAAATCTTCTCCACTAGAAGAAAACCTAACAAGAAAATTACTAGTGTGGAAATACGAATTTCCTATGAGTGAAAACAAGAGCAAGTCATCGCTCTGAATATCTGGGGGGATTATGAGTCTACCAAACTGCTATATTATATTTTCTGTGAACCTGTGAATGTTTAATGAAGGTGATGGTCTAAGAAGGAAACAGGTATTGAATTGAAATGCATCACTTTAAAATTTGTCAGTCTAATAAGAGAAGGAATTTCAAGTTTTTAAATGTTTTTCAATAGATTGCTTTGCACAACAGCATTTGTCTTAATTTACTTGTGAATATGTGTATTCATGTGACCTATGAATAACATGTCATAGCCAGTTATTCAAAGAGGAATAAAAATAGTAAATAATAAAACTCACCTACAATGCTTCCTTTTTTGTCTTTTACGTGTGCAGGCTTTACAGGAGTGTCCTGGGTTTGGCTAGAATAGGGTTAACTTTCACCAGGAGCTGGGAGGGGGCACAGTCAGGGCAGGTGACCCAAAGTAACCAAAGGGGTGTTCCATACCATGTGACATCATGCTCAGTATGAAAGGGAGCTCGTGTGGAAGGGGAGCATGTCGCCAGAATGGTTTGGTTTCAGGACAGGTTTGAGTGTGTGGTCTAAATTGTGCAGTCCTTAGGTAAGAAACCACGTTGTGTATCACCCATTTTGTATATTCTGTTATCAGTACTGCTATTTCCCCCTCCATGTGCTGTCCCAGTAAACTGCCCTTATCCCAACCCCTGACTTTTACCTTCATCTTCCCATTCTCTTCCCCATCCCACCAGGAGGAGAGGTGAGCGAGCAGCCATGTGTGCTCAGCTGCCAGCTGGGGCTAAACAATGATAAAATGATCCACCAAATGAGACTATATTTGATTTGATGAGATGGAGGCATTTTGACAGCAGGCCAGGCCCCTTTATTTCCTTTTTTATTTCTGAACATTCATCAAGGGAAGTTTCTAAAGCACTCTCCTATTGATGTACATTAAAAAAACCCACTTATGTTCCTGGGATATGTTTTATCTGACACCATAAATGGGCTGCATGCATGTTCTTGTTCTGTTGCAGTTTGCTGTTGTTCCCTGTAAACTGAAGCCATTCTGCTATTCTTGGAATGCTTGTTGTGCTCTCTTGTAATTTCTTTCAATTTCTCTGTTTCAACAGGGGAAAGTCTTCCAGAACTATTACTTTTGAGCAGTTTAAGGAAGCTCTTCACGAACTCTCCAAGAAGCGATTTAAAGACAAGAATGATGAGGAAGCAGTTCAAGAAATATATAAACTAATTGAAGGAAAAGCCCCGATTATATCTGGAGTAACGGTATGTTACTGATCTAAGGGATGGATTGTTCTAGCTGTCCTTTGTTCTACTGCATTGTTCTGTTCACTTACTTCCCTTTACAGTCCACAAATCCAAGGAGCTGAGCTGAGTGGGAGCAAAGATTATGCAACAGCTGAGTACTCCACTATTGACTGTTCTTGTGTGGCACTATCATTGTTTCTGCTAGGAATTGCAGTACTGCTGCAGTACCGCAGCAGAGTGAGGAAAATTCAAGGAGAGCTCTTGGGTGTTGTTAGAACTTGGGAATATTTGTGAAAAGAGAGTGGTGTATCCAAATCAAAAAATATAGAAGGGAGTTAAGTTTAGAAGCTCATGAAACAGTTCTAAGATGCTGTGTGAAATACCAAAAAGACTAAAGCAAAGACATCTTAAAATATGTTTAATACAATGTGTGAATCCCAGAACACTGGAAATCTGGGAAATAACTATCATGTGATCTGGTCTTTATTTTTGTTTGTTCCAAGAGTGCCAAAACTATAATGTTCATTCTTTAAAAAGAAAAAAATTAAATATTTGCATTAAGTTTTATATCTTAAAAGGACCTCATAAAGCCTAGTGTGCTTAAGTGAATTCAGTGTCCTTTTAAGTGCTCAGCTTAGGTAAGCTTTTACTCTGTAGTTTAGGAGATACTGGAGTGTTTACCATCAGCGTGAATAGTCAAGTTAGTTCATCTGCTTCAAATTGTGATCCTCCTGAATTTTGTCTGTGGAGCTGTGAATGAGACTCTAATTGTAAATAATCTTTGTAGAAAATGGTTCTGCACAAATGAACAGTGAAAATCTCAAGTAGAGAGATCTCTTTTGAGTTGTACAAATTGTCAGTTTTTCACAAGGTTGTATTATATACGTATCCTTCCATTTGAAACAAGTGGTAGTTTTGATACAGACTTAAAAGAATGAACCTTTCTTTTTTTCTTCCAGTCATTTTAGTGAGTTTGAATAACTTGTTTACCTATTCAGGGATGCTCCCTTTGAATTGTGCTCATTCTTCTAGGTCTCACTTCTGATTCCATTTTCAGTATTTCAGCAGTCAGGTATTGAAATGATCAGTAGCTTCTAATAAAGGACAGTCTCTTTCTGCATAGATGTCAGGACGATGAGAGCTTTGCAGATGGAGGGTAGTGTCAGGTAGATGTTGCAGAAGTATAGGGATATCCCAGCAGCTGGGGGAGAGAGAGGAACGGAGTAAGATATTTGAGCCAGCAGTATACCTGTACCGCTATTGTATGTGCAGTCCCAGGGAGAGCAGGAGAAGTGGAGAAATAATGGGAGAGCAGGGGAATCATGGTATTCTCTACTGCTTGCTGGCAAAACGAGGAACAGGGGGCAGACCTTAAAGGGAGGGGGATTGTTGGCTGTCAGTGTGTGCATGTGTAATCCCCAAATGTTATGTTTTTTGGTAATGGTAATGCACTTCCTGGGTGGTAAAAATGACCCAAACACTTGGATATTAAAGGCATTAAATAAATATAGAGCCACTCTCCTACAATCAACCTGGGAATGCAGATATTAAATCTGTACACAGGCATTCTAATGCTTTGTTTACTTTAGGAAGTCGGTGTCCTGGAAATTTCTAGGTTGAACTGCTTTGTATATGGTTAGACAGAGTTCCATTAAGCTTTTCCTAAGCTGTTCTAGGATAACTCAGACATGCCTTGTGGTGCATCAGCAGCCAGGCACTGAAGTAGTGAAATTTCTGGCTATTTCCTAATCTTTAATGGAAAGTATATGTTTGGCTTGACCACACAGGAGAAAAACAACAAGCAAGAGATTGGGGTTAATTAAGCCATAGCTTTATTGGTTCATTTGGTAGTGATCTGGCAATAGAATATACAATGCAGGTTATATCTTCAACAATTTACAGTCAAACATGTGAATAAAGCCTAAGGCCTTTTAGTGCCCTCCCTCTTACACAAAGGCTGCAAGAGCAAGTTCACAGGGGGGGCTAACTTCAAAGGTTGCTCAGGGCCCACTCCAGTCAAATGTACTGTGAGGGTCATGTGGTGGCAGTGCAGTACTGCAGCAAAACTACTTTAAATGCTAGTTAATGCATGCTCAGAGTGATGGTGATGTGAGCAGAATTGTATTTTCACAGGAAGGGATCTGTTAGGGAAAGAGCAAGTAAGCCAGAGTGCAGCCCAGAGAGTACAGCAAATGAAACATGGCAGTTGTTTCAGCAGGAGTATGAAAAGGCTCAGAAATTCCACTCAAAACTATGTGTCAATGACAGTGATATCAGACCTTTGTGTCCTCAAGAAATTGTTGACAAGAGGATCTTTGAATCCTCTTGAAATCCTCTACCCTGAGAGGCATCCCAGCTCAGGGGGAGGGCCTGGGTTACACACCTGCTGCAGCCCCGGATTGCGCAAAGGGTCTCACTTTGGATTGCTCTTTATAGGATCTGGAGATGATCTGGTGCTGAGTCATTCAGGTAGACAATTCAGGCAGCAGATGGCCCAGGTGTGGCCACCCCAGGTCCAGGCTGGGCTTCAGGTATGCAAGGTGACCAAGATAACAGTACAGTGGAGCTCATCCAGATTTACTTACTACTCAAGAAGCAGAGCAGCCAGAGTGTCTGAAGCCCAAGCCACTGCACAAGGAGGCTTATCCTGGGATCTCAGAGTGACCCAGAGGGTTGCAGGACTACACCTTCTCAAATGCCTGTACACAAAAGTGTGGGAAACAAGCAGGAAAAATTAGTTTCAGTGCTACTCCTCACTGGGATTATTGATGCGTGGTGGCCCCTAAATCTGGGTTCTCCACCTGATGTACAAAAATCCAATTAAAATACAGAGTCAAGACATTTGTTTTTATTTCTAGTCTGCAGCGTAGGGTGCTGGCCATCTAACACCAGCCAGCATACTGAATGCACCAAGCATTCCTTTTTTATAATAACAAGATGTAGCTGTTTGAAGTCCAAACTACTTACCCACATTTCACCTGCCCTCATCATATATATGTATTTTGCTATTTCCTTCAAATATTTGAGAGGTCTCCAAATTAGCATGCTCATTATTCACAAAAGGATGTACATTTTAGTAGTGTCGTCAATACAAGGTAGCTATGGATAAACTATTTCATATTACTATTCCAAACAATATTTTAGATATAGTAGGGAAAGAATACTTTGAAGGATCTTTTGTTTTAAATCCTTAATCCATTGAGAGATCCTATCTGGGTACCAGGATAAACAGTCTGTTAAAAAGGAGGGATTGCTGCATCCTGGGCCGCACGGGTAAGTGTGTAGCCAACAGATCCAGGGAAGTGATCCTCTCCTCCTGTTTGGCACTTGTGGGACTGTACCTAGAGTGCTGTGCTCAGTCTGGGGCTCCCCTGTGCAAGAAAGAGATTGAACACTGGAACAAGCTCAGTGCAGGGACAGTCAGGAGGCTGGTTGTAGAACATAATGACTGTGTGAGGAAAAAATCTTAATGTTTCTTTATGTTCCTGTATAGACAATTGAAATAAACTTGCTGTTCGCAGGTTAGAAGGGGGATAGGAACAAAGCTTGTGTGTATGCAAGTACATTGTTTGACTTCTGAAATGAGGACATGAGCTAGCCATCAACTCTCTCATAAAGAAGATAAATATACCATGAATGTTGTAATTAAGCTTTATTTAGTCTGCCTATGTGTATAAAGCTACTAAAAGAATTAAGATGTGATCTGTTTAGGTTGTGATGCTGGGAAATGGAAGCCTGCTGCATTTGATGCAGTTCTTCACCTTTCAACTTTTTAATTCTTTTTTTTTCTTGACTTGGGAGATCCCAGTTCTTGTGTTCTTCCCATTATCTAAAAGTTTGAGAGAACTATTTTACATCTGATTTGGAACAAATCTCATTAGTGCCTGGTTGTTGAAGAAGGATTTACCAACAGCTCAGCTTAAAAAACAAAAAAGTGAGTTAGGGCCTGTGGTGTTGAAACACTCAAGTGCTGTTACTGGAGACCACTCCTTTGAAAGTCATCACCCCAATTGACTAAAATGTTGTTACTACTTTCTGGCTTTAATGGAGTTGCTTATCACTCTTTTGTGTGTGTGTCTGTGTGTGCACTAACCTGAAAAAAATGAAAATCAGATTGTTTCTGTGAAGCTTGATCTCTGTTCCTGGCTTTCTGCATTTTTTAAATGCATATGCATGTGTTCCCATGGTATTTTATTTATTATTCTTTTTTACAATTCAGTAATTTTTGTATGGACTCCTGGGATAACCCTCCCCCCAAAAGGAAAGAAACCTCTCCCTTTGAGAATTTGTTTCCCTGTTTCATAGTCAGTTTTAGATTCTGGTTCCTTATGTGGGTTCTGGATGTTACCAGCAAACACGTGGTATTAGAAACCTTGCTAAGGCTGCTGCTGTTGGTGATGATTCTGAAGGTTCCCAGAACATTTTAATTACATAAACACATCTCTATGGTAACGTTGTTGAGGAAGAAATGCTGTTAGATGCTAAAGTTTTATGGTTGAAGGAGGCATTCTGTTTCAGTGAGGAATTGAGGAAGGATGATTACAGCTGACAGTGTTGCCAGGAAGACCATGGCTAAAATGTGTACCCTTCTGGTGAGGAGTAATATAGAATGTTTTCATATTAGTCCTAGCACAGGTCGTCAGCAGGGGACATAACAGTGTTATGAAAGACATGCTGGGAGGAGGTAGTGGATGTGAATTCTGCAGCCAGATGACTGGTAAATTCCTCTAAAGAGAAGTATCAAGGGAAATTAGTGAGGGAAAATAAACAAAACCCAAAAAACGCACTCAGTGCAAGATAAGTGCAGAAAGTGAAGATAAAAATTATTTACAAAGTCTCTTGTAAACTGATTCTTAGTTAAATGTACCTTTTCATTCTAATAAATTTCATTCACATTCTCACATTCAAGAACAAAGATGTGTGTGCCAAATTGGTCACATTTTGACACACACATTGCAAAGGACAAGGAATGCTCACTACTGAGACATGACTATGTCTCCTGGGTTTTCTCCATGGTTAGAAATGATAAACTAGCTTTTGGATAGATGCTTCATAATCTTTAAGAGTCAATAGCTGTTACACACTCATCCTTCAATTCTGGATTTTATTTCATAAATTGTATGTCAAAATGTTGCCCATCCTCTGGGTTTTTTTTGTGTTGGTTTGAAATGTGTTGCTGTCTTTCCAGTAGTCAAACAAGAATAGGAAAGGCTCATGTGGCACACTGCAACCTTGTTGTTATCATCTTGTTGTTAGGATTCCCCTTCTTTTTCTTATAAGTCATCTTTGTTGTGATCTTATCGAGGTGCAGGCTGTGTTAGTATAAATAACATACTCCTTAAGTTTACCACTGGGAATGATGTCCTGGACACGGTTTCCTGGGAACATCCTTTGTTATGATGCAGTTTTACAGAAATGTGTGTCCTTGTTTTCCCCAAGTTGTCAGAATAATTTCCAGTGAGCAAACAATCCTTTGCTTTTTGTTGTGTGACTGTGCACAACCTATTTGACTTACTATCACAGAAAGAATAAATTCTTAGCTGGGCACCAGGCCAGGAGTTTTTATTTCACTGCTTTTGATGTCTCAGCTTATGCATTTTTATTGCATTTTCATTTTATTTAGCTGCTAACAAAATTACTGACCATAGGGTGCATTGTTTTTAATTAGCTGTATTGCGAATACACGTTTTCTGTTCATAAGGTGCTTGCAGGCCAATGTGGACAAGAAAACTGTATGCATTAAGGAAATAATATTTATTTCTAAGCATTGTCTTAATTTCTATTTTTCAGTATAGAAAAATAACCACTTCTGCAAATAGTACTTGGAGACTGCAAGGCAAAGGTCCCTAAAGGTCATTCAGCAATACTCTTTTTGAGAAATTAATTCTCCAGGATCATTTTCTGTCAGATAATGACAGAACTCACACCTCCACACCTTTCCCATCAGGCCCTTACAGAAAAGTAAAACTGCAGGGCAATGCAGTATTGTTTGTATCACATGTTGGGTATGTTTGGATGGAGAAGAGCAGAAGTATACAACCTGACATTCTTATTAAGTAGTTATGTATGTGGACAAATTAGCTTAAAATCACTTTATTTAAATGGTGTGAGGATGTGTGGCTTCCATGGTGTAAGAGTTACAGCATTCATCCCCAGCCCAACTGAATCCAACTATCCTGTTCCTTTTGGTACAAATTCAAGCATCTTTTCCAAGTCTGTCATCTTTTGATGTTCAGCATTAAAAGATACTTGACATACATTGTCCTGTGAAAGAGCTATGTGTTGCTTCAAAAGCCTGTTTGTTAGGTCTCATTAATGTGCATTTATTTGGGCTGAAGATGGATAGAGGGGAAATGAGTTTTCTGATGAAAGATGTTTCCCAGAGCATTTACTTCACTGCAGTAAAGCCCATGTCACTTTTGCCTCTAACACGTACCCTAATAGAGTGGCATGAATAAGACATACCCAAATTTTATCAGTGTTTTTTCATCAGCAGATCCATTTCCACTACTACACAAAAATCTTTCATGGTTTTCCTTCTCCTTTGTACCCTTTCCTCCTGTTTTTAAAATGTAAACTTTAAGGATCAAAGAGATTATTCCTGGTCCAAGCACACAGGTTAGCATGCTCCTACATTGTTCCATGAAATATCTTTTTCCTTCTGTTTTTGTAGTCAAATTTCCTTTGTCTCAATGACAGCAAAACGTTGATTTCTAAGTAGCCTGATATGATTTAGTGGAAGCAATGAAGAGAGAAGTCTTTGCTCGGTGTCAGCTACTAGACTGCTAATTTCCTAAATAGAAAATTCTGTTTGAAAACAGAAGCAGAGAATCATAGAATATCCTGAGTTGGAAGGGACCATAGCTTTCAGACCTTCTAGTTTATTACTTCTCTCATAAATCCTAGAGTTTAGAATAAATTTGTCTTTTCAAGCAATGAACTGGTTTGCTTTTCTCTATATCGGTGGAGCCAGGCATTTATGTTTAGATGTTGATATAACACATTTTGAACACAGCTATTCCCTATGATTTCTTCAAATCTTTGGTGCTTAGAACTTGCTTGTTAATCAGAAGTTACCTTCCAAAAGTTTTTCACATAACTTGTGCTATTTTGTTTGTGGCTATACAATTATTGTTGTATGTAATAGCAAGAATCAAACATTTTTTGTATTCTTTTGCTGGAATTGAGTAGATACTTACATTGTCTCCACCATTAGCAAAGATTTAAATATTAATGGTATGTACCAGTATCTGTATTAAGAATAATTGATTTCTGATGTGGGTTTTTTTTCTTCTCTTCCAATAGAAAGCCATTTCATCTCCAACTGTATCACGCCTTACAGATACAACAAAATTCACAGGTTCTCACAAAGAGAGGTTTGATCCCAGTGGGAAAGGAAAAGGCAAAGCTGGCCGAGAAGATCTGGTGGATGCTTCAGGATATGTATCTGGCTATAAGCATGCAGGCACATATGATCATAAGGTACAAGGAAGCAAGTAAGGCTGAGGGTTTACAACACAGAGGGAGAAAGAGAGGGGGGAAGAGGATATATTTGTAAGAACGATGTAGATGAATCCCACATGTTTCGGTTATTGTGAATGCTAAGACTATGTTGTCAAGAAGTTGTTTTCAGGAACTGGAACTGATTTCAACATCTGCTGAGCTACTTGCAGCACAATGCCACTTCATTACATTCCTCATGCGTATATTGGAAAAAATAAATATATCTGTACAAAAACACATCATTTTTGTTGAGCTTTAGACAAAAAAAACAACGAACCCAACCAAAGTCAAGAGCAGTTATACTACACATTGTCAATTCAAAGAAAAGATCTCAAACATTCCTAAATGTCCAGTTTCCCTGAGGATGTTGAAGAGAACCTTTTGAAAAGAGGTCTTTCATAGCAGTCTTTCTGACTGCTATGCCATTATTTATGCAGTTTGATTTGACTACTGTTTGGGGGCTTTTAAAAAATGTCTTATACAGGATTTGGCACTTTCTTTAAATTATTCAACAATATACAACTGGGGAGTAAGTGGTTGTAATATATAAGGTGCTAGCCTGTAAATGTCCTACGCCACTCATCCAAAACTGAAACACCCCCAACCACTCCAATTTCTAGAACAATAGAGGTTCTAAAATATTTTATGTCAATAGAAAGAAGTGGAAAATACCAGCCCTTACTTTTCTCCTGTCTATACCTTGTGCTTGTTACTGTGTGTACTGTAGCATGGTTCTGAATGGCTGGGTTTGGATGGAGCTGTTGTACTAACCTGAGAGGTGAGGAACAAGACATTACTAAGAAAATTTATTAAAGTTTTTAGCAGACTGTTTTCAAATTTGCTTTGCCTCACATGTGAAATGAAGGCGGCATTAAGCTAGTGATACTTCAATGATTATGACTACACACTGCCAATCAGATTGCCATTAAGTGAATGTTATTTTGCACCTATATTGGCACATATTCCCTGTAAGCTATAGCATGTGTAAGGAAAGTTTATGGCCCCTTGGCATAAGGACATTTATACTTAATATCCTTGTAATTAGCTGCAGTTTACCCACAAAAATATACTACTGTGACCGGGCTACGTTTTATGTTAGATTTGTTTGAAGCTGATGGATTTGATTCTCGATTCACTTTTGCTGCCTAACTTGGAAGTAGTAGGATTGATGGGAATGGCTTTCCACTGCTATAGAAGGAGAATCTTTTCCAGGGGCTTAAGGTACAAGCAGCTGAGTGTGAACTTGCCTGGAGCCCAGAGTGCCAAAAGAGCTTAATGGGAATAAGTTTTAAATTTTTTAAAAATTTTGTTTAAAAGGAAGAGAAAAATGCTGGTCTGATTTTCCACACAACCTGAACCAAGAACCCTAATGTATTACTCTGCTTCTCTAAAAATATGAAACATAAAATTTCCAGTATTCAAAACTAGCTGCTAGCAGTTCTGCTTTGCTTGCTTTCAAAAAGAGCTTATGCACGGATTTTCATGTTCAATTCTGAATAAAGGTTAATAAATTTATTGTTCTCCCTCCACCTGTATTAGCATCCCCCTCAGAGTACATAAAATTTAGTTAGCAGTGTGTGCTGTCATTTGCTGTGCAGGTCAACAGACTGTACACCAGGGAGGCCAATGTCTGGAAACAGAGCACAGTTTTTCAGCCCTTAAAACGTTCAGGTTTTGTTTTTCTGGCACCAAATGGTAGCCTTCCTTGCGACTTTGTCTCCAATGACCCTTTGAGCCCATACACCAGCCTGAAACCAAAACAACAATAGCAAACAAAGGCAAGGACTTCCTTGTGGACTTGGAGATTTTTTAATTTTTTTGTCTGTTTGTAATTTATTTTGGGGTTTCTTTTGAAGAGGGAGGGAAGGTTGCCAAAACTCAGCACACATTCTTGAAAAGATTTAAATGGCTTTTTGCATGGTTGACTTTGGTTACCTGGGAAGATTTTTTGATGTATGTAAGGATGCTCAAGATTAGAAGCATACAGCTTTGTGGAGCTTTTCCAAGAGCTACCCATTGTTCTTGAAGAAAAATTTCCATGGAACAAAAGGTTATCCACACCTATGTTGCACTGGTGACCTGTCACACTGAGGCAGAAAATACTGTGATGCCAACAATGGCTGAGTTGTTCCAGCAGACTCTTAAGATAGAAGGCTTGTGAGGGAATTGGGTATGCAGACAGATCCAAGCTAGCATTGATGGAAATTGAGCTACTCTGCCAGTTTACTTTGCATTACTTGTAAAGTATAAAATCCCTGCCATGAATCAAAGCACTTTGCATCAGGTCCACAACAAAGTTCTGTGAAATATTTTCAGTGCCAAAATAAACTTTGGATTAGGACCTGAGAAGATACTTCGGATAACAGTATTTTATTTTGATGAATACCCTTCGTTGGTTCTTCATTTCTACAGTTGGATAGGAGTCATTCTGATATAGCAGTGATAAAGGCAAGTTGTGGCTGGAGAGACAGTACTTTGAAAAGGTTTTTCCCTTTTACTATACTTGGTGTGGAGTATAAAGGCTGTGAATAAAAACACCATGTGCAGCTGTATATTAAGGGTTCAGGCACGAACCTAAGCTCTTATTTTTCCACTGATATGTATAGGGGATTAAAAGCCTAGATTCTATCTTCATGGTTAGCCATAGGTTCCAGGCCTGCTTGGTAATGGGGCAATTTTCTTGTTCATCTGCCATTCCCTCAACTCTCAGGATTGCATGTACAGGTGGTACCTCGGAGCTGAGGGGAAGGGATACCTCAGCAAGTGCAGGAGGAGACCTATTTTCAACCCTTTAAGTGTCATAGAGCATATGCTCTTCCTGCGTACTATACTCCAGACAGTAACTAAATGTCATGTCTGAAGTAAGGGCATAGCTACCTAGTAAGGTTTACGCTCATCTTTTTTTTGGGCAGCTTGACTCATTCCATCTAACTTTCCATTCTGTTTTTCAGCATCTTATACTATGCAGCACTCTTCTATGTGACATCTTCTATAAAAACATATTGTTCCTCATTATCTCTGCTTTCATTACTGCTGAATGTGATACCAAAAAACATGATCAGAAAGTTCAGGTAGCTTTTAGTAAGAAATTTAGTAATAAAGAACAAACTCAAATTACACTGTTCACTTAAAATTAAACCCTTAAATAGTATGACAGTACACAGTCTTACCTGTACCTCCACTGAGGCTTAACCTGGCCATCAAAGCCTTTACAAGACTGAGAACAAGAAATGAAAATCCTTGCTGAGGCAAAAGAATAGTCCTTACAAACATTTTTTCTAAAATAACCTAGTTCTAAAATAAAATATGCAGGAGTTAAATGTATTTTCTTGTTAGTGCTCAATTACTAATTTCCTCTATTCACTCCATATGCTTTAGTACTTGTTGAGAGTTCTGCAGCAATCTTACCAATATGGAAAAATCAGAAGCAAAAATTGTTGTTCTGCATTTTGTAGCTATTAAAGCTATCTCAATCGTGTTACCGAGAAACAGACATTAAAAATAATACTTTTTTTCAAGGATCCTATGTGAACAGTTGTCAATAATTGTAATCAAGTATTTGGAGCCCCAAAGGAAATGTTGAACATCGGACAGTGGCCAAGATCTAGCCATGTTTTTTTTTTTCCTGAAACCTACAATATTTCTAATCTCTTTTCACTTTAGGGAAGGGAAAGGGAGATTTCAAAACTACTCACAGGTCATAACTTATATTTTTCATCAACACAGAGATTGTCCTTCAAATATAATTTGGATTGAAGTATAATATTTTCCATGTATTTTACTGACCTTAACTAAATAAAAAATCCCTCTGGCAACTTTTTGGCATTATAGAAAACTTTGTTCATTAATTAGCATTTCAGTCTCACTCATATTTTCCCTCTATTGGCTCAATTAATGTTTTTATGCTGGCTGGAATTAGTCAGAACCAAAAGGCAAATAGCTGCTATGGGTTTGGCTTGCAAGCGATAGGTATCCCAGCCATCTGTAACCATCTGTAAAGAAAATCCTCGTGAATCTTTCTCCAAAAGCAAAAATTTAATGTTGTAATTGATAGGTTTTCTCCTTAAGGCTTGTCATAGTTATAAAATCTATTTTAATTCTTTCTGCCTGCATGTATATTCAAAACATCACCCTGCCTTTCAGTGATGCATGTATTGTAAGGGCATGTGCCTTTCATCCATCAGTGAGAATTCTCCCTTTACACTGGCCCTTTTACTCTCTTACTTTCATGATAGAGCAAATGAAATGTGTTGCACTAGTAGGTGTTTTCTTAACTGACTGTTAGCCTTGTGTGTGTGCCAAAATAACTACACCTTTGTGTACGTTGTTTGTTGTTTGAATATTATGTTATTGGCTCATCTGTTAGTTGGTAATAAGTAATGTAATATGCAAGACTTGTACAGGTTTGTGTGTGCTTACACAACCCTTTGTAATTAAAGGGTTACAGCCAAGTAATTAAACCATATAGATGTTGATCCAAACCTTAAATCTTGTTAGGGCCAAACTCTAGTCCTGCAGCCAGTGCTGTTCAGCTTGTCCAGTTGGTAACCCTACCACTCCACTTAGCATGAAGGTAAAGATCTAAGGAGGCTTTTATGATTTTACGTGTCTACACTGTTCCTGTTTCTGGGGGAAACAGCTCTGCAGTGATTCTGAGTCTTGGAGTGACAAATTGAGATTCTCCATAGTGAAGGACTAGGAGAGAGAGTCACACTGAAAGCAAGATTTCCTCTGAGTACTTTCTAAAATGGCCTCTTTATGCCATGCACGGGCCCTATATTTTCCTTTGCCCTAGCTTTGTGAAGCAAGTTGACACTCGCTATCTACACATGCAGTTGTTCATCATCAGTTACTAAGTAGAGTGCCACAGTATATGGAGGTGGGAACAAGAAACAGGACTGCCATACAATGCCTATGGACTTGAGTCTTGTGTAATCCTTTGTGAAATTAAATACCTGAAGCATAGTGACAGATCTCAAACTCGTGTGAAATTCTCACAGTCTGGAGTGCCTCAACTTGATACATATGTATCCCCTGTATTTGGAGTGTTTGCCCATAAAATACTGTTTAGACATTCAGTTACGCATTTTGTGCACACTAGTGCACATTTGGTTTACCTAATATAAACTGGAAGTGATGGACTGGGATGTTCTTTTTTTAAGTCTTCAGAATCCTAAAACTAGTGAGAGACCTTTAGTTGCATTCATGCTTGCTCATTACACTCAAAAAGAATGCTTGAAAGATGTCCCAGATACGAATGGTGCTTCAAGAAGCTAAAGAGTATTGCAGATAGAACCTCCATGTTTTGATTATCCAAGTAATAAGTTTTTGTGGGGAGAAACAACAGTAACATATTTGGGGTGGGTTTTTTAAGGGTTGGGTTTGGGTTTTTTT
>VZTU01001940.1:0-17003 GCA_013400835.1 Zapornia atra | reverse complement strand
CAGAGAGAGTGGTGAGGGGCTGGAACAGGCTGCCCAGAGAGGGGGTGGGTGCCCAGTCCCTGGGGGTGTTCAGGGCCAGGTTGGATGGGGCCCTGGGCAACCTTGTGTAGCTCCAGGCCTGGAGGTTGGTGGCCCTGCCTGTGGCAGGGGGTTGGAGCTCTGTGATGCTTGGGGCCCCTTCCAGCCCAGCCCAGGCTGGGATTCTATGATGCAGGGAGCCAGGGCTGGGTGCAGCTCTTCCTGCTGCAATGCTCGTACACACACACGAGGGGCCCGTGCACACCATGCCACAGCCCCCATGCCCGGCACACGCTCAGCAGCCGGTGGCCCCAGGCCGCTTGCCAAGCCCAGCCAGCTCTGGGGTGCCAACCGCTGTGGAGGGGGGAAGCTGGGCTACGGCAGCAGCAGGGAGAGGCCAGGCAGGAGCTGCTCCCTGGGTAACAGGGCAGCCAGCCCCAGATGGTGTTCACTTCTGCTTTATCACAACAAAAGGCCATGAGCCAGGGTGTTTTTAAAGTGCATTATTATTCACTGTCAACAAACCACAGACACAAGCCTGGTGTAGTGCAGATACGGCCCCGGGGGCCGAGGGTGCTGAGCTGAGAGCAGGGCCGGGGAGCCAGGGGATGGAGGTGGCAGGTGACAGGGAGCTGGGCTCAGGCACGAGCCGCAGTACAAGTGCTGCTCCAGACAGACAGGAGCCCCAGGAGGGCATCACGGATGGCAGGACAGAGGGACAGCCTCACCTGCCACAGCAGGAGATTGGGACAGGCAGGACAGAGGGAGGGCCTCGCCTGCCACAGCAGGGGATTAGGACAGGCCCTCCCAATCCAGGCAGGGTTTGGCTCCCAGGGCAGCCCCAGCACGGCTCTGTGCCCAAGGCCCACGGTCCCTGCTCCTCACACAGCCCCCGGGGCCGGCTGAGAACCATTAAAGTGCTTTTTCTTTCTGCAAGGGGCACCACAGCCAAACCCCACCCACCACCACACGCTTCCCCTTCAGCTCCCAGGCCAGGCCTGGGTGGCAGAAGCCTGAGCAGGTTTCTGGGGAGCCGCTGCCACAGGCAGCAGCCTGTCTGCTGGGCCCTGCTCAAACCTCAGCACGGCAACACACAGCCAGCTCTGCACAAGGAGGGCTCCCACACTGAGGGGACCCGCTCTGTGGGCTCCATAAGCACCCAACACCTCACCCAGAGCCTGTGCTGCTCCCAAAAGGGACTGTCCTGACAGGGGACAGTGGAGGAGCTGGCTCTGGTACCCCGGTACCATGTCAGGAAGCACCAGCCTGAACACTGGGTGCCAGCCTCCTGCGCTGGGTGCAGCCCACATCAGTCTGGGGGAGCCCCGTGACCCCCACATCCAGGCAGCAGAGGACCTGGGGACAGGCAAGAGCCCACCACCTGCCCCCTCCCAGCCACGAGAAACCACCATGGGCTGGAAGGGGCATCCTCAGGCTCAGGGGTTCCTGCTGCCTCCAGCTGCTGGTGCTTGCAGTAGCATCCCCATAACATCCTCTCTCAGCAGCTCAGCGATGTCCCCACCCAAAGTGACGTTTTGCATAGTGCTGCTCTCCCCGTGCAGGCGTCGTGCCACAGCTGGGCGGTCTCTGTGTCCCAGAGCCAGCTGGGGCAGAGGGGAAACTGCCCCAGCACCAGCAGCCGCAGCTCTATGGCTTCCAACCCCGTCACTGTCCTCACCAACAGGACAGAACAGGCAGCAAGAGGTAGCGCCCCGAGCCCAAAGCTCACCCCAGGGGCCAGGGCTGGAGGGGAACACCAGCCCCTCCGCCCCCCAGCCATGCCAGGGGCTCAGTGCAGGCAGCCCCTCGCTCGCTCCTCTTTCTCCAACAGTCCAGAAAATGGGAAGAGAACGAGAATCGGTGGCTGCCTCTCCTCCTGCACCACAGTTTTTCTTCTGGCCACGTCTGCCTCAATCTGTGGGCTCCAACAGCCCAGGAGACCACCCGTGGCACAAGGCTCCGGCGCCCAGCCCAGCCCAGGGCTGGCACAGCTGCTGCCCTGAGCGTCTCTCCGGGCGTCTGGCTGGGAAGCAGCACTTGTGACACACACAGCAGCGGGAACACCAGCGGTCCTGGCAGCGTGAAGCAAACACGGCGTTGCTTACAGGGTGCAGCAGCAAGGCGTGCCGGGGCCGCAGGGGGCCTAGATGATATCTGTCTCCCTCTCTATGCCCACGTACTTCAGGGCGTCTGCCTGGCTGTACCTGTAAGACAGGGTCAGGGCGGCTGCAGGGGCCTCATGTGCTCCCCCGGGCGCGGAGCGCGGGGTCAGCCCTGCGGCCCGGCGCCCGGCCGCGCCGCGCAGGGTACCTGTAGTCGAAGAAGAGCTCCTCTCCAGCCTGGATGGCCCTCTTGGCAAAGATCCCGATCCGGTGGTCTCCATTCACCATCACAACTGCAAGAGGGAAGAGGGCGTCAGAGACACACGGCTCCAGCTCGGGTGGGGAAGTCTCACAGCACCTTCACCCGGCCTGGCCACCTCACAGGCACGGTGCCCAGCCCCTGGCCCGCGGGAACAGGTGCTCCCCAGGAGCCCCCAGCTGCTCTCTAGCAGCCACCCCACCTTGAGAGGCCAGGGGCATGGGAGGGCTGAGCAGGGCCCTTGAAGGAATCACAGAGCGTCAGGGGTTGGAAGGGTCCTGCAGAGATCACCCAGTCCAACCCCTGCCAGAGCTGGGTCACCCCAGACTAAATCCCACAGGAACACGTCCAGGCGGGTTTGAATGTCTCCAGAGAAGGAGACTCCCCAGCCTCTCTGGGCAGCCTGTCCCAGGGCTCCAGCACCCTCACAGTGACAAAGTTTGTCCTTATATTCCCATGGAGCTGCCTCTGCTCCAGCTGCACCCGCTGCCCCTTGTCCTGTCGCTGCCACCCCTGAGCAGAGCCTGGCTCCAGCCTCCTGACTCTCACCCTTTATGTATTTACAAACATTAATAAGGTCACCCCTCAGTCACTTCTCCAAGCTAGAGAGGCCTAGCTCCATCAGCCTGTCCTCATAAGGAAGGGGTTCCATTCCCTTAATCACCTTGGTGGCCCTGTGCTGGGCTCTTTCAAGGAGTTCTATGTCCTTCCTGAGCTGAGGGGCCCAGAACTGGGCACAATATTCCAGGTGGGGTCTCACCAGGGCAGAGCAGAGGGGGAGAAGGACCCCTCTTGACCCACTAACCACAGTTCTTCTAACACACCCCAGGATGCCATCGGCCTTCTTATCCATGAGGACACATTGCTGGTCATGGCCATCCTGCTGTCCCCCAGAACCCCCAGGTCCCTCTCACCCACACTGCTCTCCAACAGGCCAGTCCCCAACCTATACTGGTACCTGGGATTGTTGTTCCCCAGATGCCAGACCCTACACTTGCCCTTGTTGTATCTCAAACACATCCTGGAGCTGAGCAGGACGCCGGGGAACCACCTTGGCTGGGCAGGGGTGCCTCACCTTTGGCATAGCAGTTGGGGTTCACCGAGTGATTGGCAAAGCGGATTTTATTCCCTTTGCGGGTGGCGTCAACGACAAAATCTGTGAAGAGGAGAGAAGAGCCGTGTAGAGAGCACTGCTGCTCAGGGGCAGGTGGGCTGAGACCACCCACCCTGGCACCAGCCCGTGCCAGGGAGCCTCACCCACCCCGTGCAGCCCCGGGCGAGTTACCGTTGTTGAGGTTGAAGAGGAAGCTGGACATGTACTTGTCGTAGACCTTCCCTCGGCGGTCGGCCTCATCCTGTGAGATAAGCTGGAGAGGGAGAGCACCCTGAGACACAGCGGGGGTGCTGCGAGGAGAGGGGCTCGCCCACCTCCTGGAGACCTCCAGGAGCTCCCACAGAAGGGCTGGGCTGCCAGGAGCACTGCACACACGACACACTCCCCTGCACTGGATGGCCTGGAGGGGTGGGTGCCCCATCCCTGGAAGTGTTCAAGGCCAGGTTGGATGGGGCCCTGGGCAACCTTGTGTAGCTCCAGGCCTGGAGGTTGGTGGCCCTGCCTGTGGCAGGGGGTTGGAACTCTGATCCTTGGGGTCCCTCCCAGCCCAGCCCAGTCTGTGATTCTATGGTTCTACCAAGGCAGGTCCCAAAACGGTGCACCACAGTTCAGTCTCTAAACCCCAGTGAGCCCGTGGGCTTGGCCGAGCTGGGTGGGGGGTAGGGAGGCACCCATGGCCACAGGAAGCCCTGCCACGACAGGCGGCGTCCCGAGCGCGCGGCGCAGCAGCGGG
This sequence comes from Zapornia atra, assembly GCA_013400835.1. NCBI lineage: Eukaryota > Metazoa > Chordata > Aves > Gruiformes > Rallidae > Zapornia > Zapornia atra. Next base: position 12,777 of record VZTU01001940.1, on the reverse strand, counting down.
AGCACTGACCTCACCGCAGTACTCGGAGATGAACTCGTTCTTCTGCACGGATTCCTTGATGAAGGTCCCCCAGCCAGCCACATCCGACGGTGCCAGCAGCAAGTGCTGGAGCCAAGGTGGAAAGAGAACGGTTCTGGTGAGCACTGGATCACACCCTGCGCCGCAGGCAGACACACAGCAACAGGGAAATGCTCTCCAGCTCCCGGCACGGTGCCATAGGGCTGGGGCAGTGCCAAGGAGCAGCCGGGCTGTGTGGGTCCCAATACCACAGGTCAAGGGGTAAAGGGAAAACAGTGTCCATCTGGCATCTCCTAGTTTAGGGTGACATGCAGCTCCCCCCAGGCATCTCAGAGCACCATTAGGCCAGTGCCATGTGTTACTTGGCATCCACTAATTTATCTTTCTCTGAATTTCTGCCTGTTTCACGTGCAATCCCTTGCCCTCACCAGCAGAATTCAAGCCCTGACCTGTCTCTGGAGGCACTTTTTGCTCTCACCCTTCCTCATTTAACTCCCATCTCCTGATCTCCACATCCAGAACCCATGTGCCACGTTAAGCGCTTGGGGAGCACGGGGCAGAGCAGGTTCTCTGCCAGACCTCCTCGCTCAGAGACCCGTGGACAGCTCCCACACCCTCTCCTCAATCTGAGCAGCCCCTGCCAGCACCCCTGAGCCAGGCTGCTGCTGGTACCTTTTTGAGGCCTCGCTGGATGCTGCAGTTCTTGCAGGACACCACCTTGCAGTCCCAGTGCTCGGAAGCCCCGCAGGTCAGGCAGAGGTCCGGATCGCACTCCCGCACAGCCAGGTAGCAGGGGCACTGCTTGGTGTTGCACTGGGTCTTGCAGCGGCAGCCCGGGAAGCGGTTCTGACCTGCGGTGACACAGCCCGTGGTTTGCATCAGGAGGCTCTGCAGAGCTCAGCATCCCAGCCCCATGGGAGCACTGGGCTCACTCTGGGCACATCCAGAGGCTGAGCCTGTTGATGACATGGGGCAGCGCTGCCCAACCACCACCCTGAGAACACCAGGCAGGAGTCTCGGTGCCAATCAGAGAATCATAGAATGGTCTGGGTTGGAAGGGACCCCAAGGATCACAGAGCTCCAACCCCCTGCCACAGGCAGGGACACCAACCTCCAGGCCTGGAGCTACACAAGGTTGCCCAGGGCCCCATCCAACCTGGCCTTGAACACTTCCAGAGACAGGGCATCCACTACTTCTCTGCACAGCCTGTTCCAGCCCCTCACCACTCTTTCTGTAAAAAACTTCCCCCTAATATCTATTCTAAACCTTCCCTCCTTTAGTTTTAATCCAACCCCCTTGTCCTGCCAAGGATATCTCAGCTGCTGAGTGTCACAGGCTGCACAGAAGAGTTCCCCCTCAGACTTCAGCAAGCTGCTCATCAAACTGCTGCAGCGATGCAGGAATACAGCCAGCCTCCAGCGGGTCCCAGCTCTGCACCCTCCCCCTGATCCCTGTCAGGAGCCCTTCTCTGCCCCACAGCCCCAGGTTGCTCCTTACAGTCAGGGTTGCACTGGCAGAACTTCTCACAGAAATTCTGAGTCATGATGCAAGGGCAGGAGCTGTCACAGGGGTGCTCGGGGTGGTCGCAGGGCTGGTAGTTGTACACCTGGGTGGGAGAATTATCTGGAACAAGAGGAGAAACACCTGGATCAGATGCTGCACATTACAGAGATGCCTGAAAGCAGCACACCCAGGGCTCCAGAGCAGAGGTGGTGTAAACTGGCTGGCTAGCTGCAGTGGGCAGGGAGCCCAGCAGCACCCAGATCCTACAGACACCCAGTTGTGAACCCCAACACATGACATGCACACCCCGACACGGTGGGCACTGCTACAGCAGGGCTGCACACCAAACCTCGTCCTTTCCCTCCTGGCTGGACCAAGACAGCACCACAGGCATAGCCCCAGTGACAGCATCAGCACAGTGGTGATTCCCACAGCACAGCTGCAGTGGGGCTGGCCCGCGACACCCCAAAAAGCCTGGCTGAGGGCAGCCACTCTCCCTCTGCAGCTACAGGCTGGGGAGCAGGATGTGGTCACCCCAGAGAGCTGGACACGACCGTCCCACCACTCAAGTCAAAGATCTGGCACAACCCACCCCACAGAGGCAGAGCAAACGCTACCTTTCTTCAGCTGGATCTTGCGGCAGTGCGCAGCCCAGAGCCTGGAAGAGAAGCAGGGAGGGGCTGAGGGGATGTGTGAGCCTCCCTGGGGAAGAGCCAGGCACCACTGCTCAGCACCCATCTCTGAGGGGCTGCCCAGCACCCCACACACTCACAGCCATAAGGATGGGAAGAGGCAGTGGAGGAAGAGGAGAACGCAGCTCCAGCTGAAGTTATTTAAGGCAAAGACCAGAGCCAGGGCAATACTGGGCACACTGGGATCAGCACACAACAAGCAGGCTGTGAGTCAGGGAGCAGAGGCTCAGGCTGCTCTTAGGGCAGCAGAACCAGCCCGCCACAGCCAGGCACTGCACTGCCCTCTCCTCACTGCCCTCTCCTCGGGGCTGAGCCCAGCACCATGGGTCTGCAGAGCCCCCCACCCCAGCAGCACTGGGGAGATGGGCTGGGGGCCAGCCCGCAGCACCAGCAGCCCTGTGCGATGGCAGGACGTGTGCACAGATGGGAGCCAGATGGGGATTACCAGGAATGCTCTGGCACAGAAAGCAGTAGATCTGGTTGCATTTTAAGAACAAAACAAGCTTGTTCAACACTTGCCTGTGCTTCCTTTTCTTCTTCTGGGATGGATTCATTAATTCATTTGTTGGCAGCTTTGTTATGAGTGATTCCTTCACTGCAAACTGGAAGACCTGGGAAAGAATGAGCAAAAAGAAGGTTCATAGAATCACAGGGGTTGGAAGGGACCTCCAGAGCTCATGGGGTCCAACCCCCTGCCAAAGCAGGGTCCCTAGGACAGGGCACACAGGGCGGTGTCCAGACGGGGCTGGAATCTCTCCAGAGAAGGAGACTCCACACCCCCTGGGCAGCCTGTCCCAGGGCTCCCTCACCCTCACTGGGGAAAAGTTCTTCCCCAGGTTGCTGGGGAACTTCCTATGCTCCAACTTGCAGCCATTGCCCCTTGTCCTGTCCCCACAGACACTGAGAAGGGACTGGCCATTTCCCCTGCATCCCACCCTTCAGATATTGATAACCATTAATAAGGTCCCCCCTGAGTCTTCTTCTCTCCAGGCTGAACAGCCCCAGCTCACTCAGCCTTTCCTCACAGGGGAGATGCTCCAGGCCCTTCAGCATCTCCTCAGCCTCCTCTGGACTCTCTCCAGGAGATCCCTGGCTGTTTTATCCCAGGGAGCCCAGCACTGGACACAACACTCCAGGTGGGGCCTGGCCAGGGCAGAGCAGAGGGGGAGGGTCCCCTCCTGTGACCTGCTGCCCACACTCCTCCTGATGCCCCCCAGGATCCCATTGTCTCTCTCAGCCCCCAGGGCACACTGCTGGCTCATGGCCACCCTGTCACCCACCAGGACCCCCAGGTCCTTCTCCACAGAGCTCCTCTCCAGCAGGTAATCCCCCAAAATGTTCAATGTACTGGAGTTAGTTTTATCTAAAGCATAAATAATGAGGGTGTAAGTGAGCACACACAGCAGGGCTCCCAGTCCTGGACCAGTAAGAAGGCAGTTCTGCCCCCAGTTTCACTGACCACAACCTTCACTGCTTCTCTGAACTGGGAAACAAGAGCACCCACCCAGTCCCTGTCTGTCACAGGCTGGGGAGAGCTCAGAACCCGGGGCACACACAGGGCCCCTCCTGCAGCAGTAGCAGCAGCACTGAACTCCACCAAACACCCATGCAACACGTTCCTTGAGGTGGCCTGTTGCAGAGGAGAGAAAACGAGAGCAGCATCCCCAGGCCTCCCCCCCAGGGCTCTCTGAGCACCCACCTGCTTGCAGGTCTTGGTTCCCAGCAGCCTGGCAATGGAGCAGAAGTTGTTGAAGTAGGTCCCGTGGAAGACGCGGAACAGCGACTCCTCGGCTCCCGTCCACTCCACCGGCTCCTGCGGCGCCTCCACTGCCAGCAGCTGGGAGGAGGCCGGGCTCAGCTTCTGCTTGGTGGGGGTCTGGCAGCGGGAGTTGGCCTCTGGCAAGGAAAGGCAGATGTCAGGCCGAACACAGCATGGGGGAACACACCCCTGCAGTCCCCCCCGAATGCCTGACATCTCGCCCCGGTCCCTGCACTGTGCTGCGTGCTGTCAGGCAGCCCAGCACCAGGACCATGGTGCCAGCACAGCCACTGTGCCACCTTCCCCTTCCAGGGCTGGCCCAGGGTGGAGCACCCTGCCCAAGACAGTGGCAGCAGAGAGGCCTGAGGATGAGGAAGCTGCTCTCTTCTTGCCCACCTGAGATGGGACCCAACGTATGGGAGCCCTCTGGCCCCGCTTCTGCCCCAGCCACCTCCACTTCACCTGGCAGGAGGAGCTCAGCGCTCACCTGTGGCACCAAGGCAGCACCCAACCCAAGGACAAGCCCCCATCTCACCAGCCCCTCCCCAGCCACTGCTCTGTGCCGCAGCAGGGACAAGCACCTCCCTCATGCCCGCCCAAGCAAGGCGCTCAGAGCCCAGGGCTCCTGGCTCCACAGGTCCCAGCAAAGCGCTCACTTTCCCTGGCAACACCAATCCCACAGCAGCAAGGGCAGGGCCTGGCATCCCTCAGTGTTTAAGCCCAGCTGTTAACACCGACTCTGTTTGCCAGCTCCAAACTCCACACACCCCTGCACGGGGGGACAGAGGGGAGCAGGCAGAGCCCCAGCTGCCACGTGCCACACGTCCTTCCTGCTCACAGTGCCAGAGGGGAGCGGGGTGCCTCTGGGCTGGCCTCCTACCTGAGGAGCTGGAGGCCCACTCGTTGCCCGTGTCTCGGTCGCTGTCGCCCTCCCTCGTCTCAGCAACGGTGGACGCCGGGGTGTTGGAGCAGGAAGCACCCATCACGTGGTGCCTCCGCCGGCGCCGGCCTGAGCACTTGGACCTGGGGTTGTGCAGCGCAGCAAACTCCTTGGCTCCTTCCTGCAAGCAGAGCAGAAGACACGGCGAGTGGCAGGTGACCAGGGAACACAGAAAGGCTCCTCCACAGGCCCCGGGACAAGCCCTGCCACCACCCAGAGATGGCAGAGGACCTGCCACGTGCGGTCCCTTCTGCAGCTGCCGAGGCCCCGCCAGCTGCCCACACTGCACGTTCCCACTGTGCTTCCTTCAGCACCACTGCCCAGGTGGAAGAGGGTCCCTGGGGCTGCAGCCCACTCCCCAACCTGTTGCCCCAGCAATGGAGTTCTCCCAGTCTCTCCCGCTGCTCCAGCCCCCAGCTCCCCAGACACCCCATACCTGTGCCATCCAACCAGCTCCAACACCACCAAGGACACTCCCTGACCCCCTCCTCCTGCAGCCAGCTCTTCCCATCACTGCTCTCATCCCCATGACACAGCTACGCTGCATTTTGGAAAGCTCATGTGTCAAACAGCTCAGGCCTTCCCAACACACACTAGGTCCCTTCCCAGCTTTTTTAACCTGGGATTCATTTTTCAACTGCTGCACTGAGTCCAGAGCAATCATCCACCACCACAACTTCCCATCTGCTAGCTATGACAATTAGTCTTCACTGGAGATTTGCTAAAAAAACCCGCATCTGGTAAGGTCTGCATTTGGCTTCACACTCCCCTAAATCCAACAAGGATTAGAGCTAATCCTGAAAAAATCCTTGAAGTTGTTGAAAAGGACCCACAGAGTTGGGCAAAGCAGGGCTGGCCAGGCCACTTCCCTCCTGGTTTGAAAAGCAGCAATGCAGAAACATACCAGCCAGAGGAAACAGTCTGCTCCACAAGGGTCTGGCTCGATCTTGGTCTCTCTATTCTTTCGTTTGTACACATTAGGAGTAGCATGAAAAGCTGTAAAAATAATAGTTATCTTTACTATTAGCATCCTCTGAGAGTCTCCCCCCACCACGCTACAAGGAACAGGGGCAGCACAAGCTCAACAGAAGCAAAGGGGAGCCTGGTGCAGTCAGCACGAGTGCCCAAGCAGTGGGGAACCAGGTAGCAGGAACACCTGGCCAGCCCTTGCTCCAACCCACGGTGGGGACTCAGCAGCCTTGGGGCAGAGTTTTTGGGAATCACAGAATGGCATGGGTTGGAAGGGACCCCAAGGATCATAGAGTTCCAACCATGGAAGGAGAGGCCATAGGAGAAAGATCTGCTTTCAGCCCCCCCAAAAAAAGACCACATGATCTTAATATTATACATTTTAATAAATAATTCACTGGAAAGAATCCTGTGGCTTTCCAGAGAAACCCTCAGGCCTGTGAATCAGCAGGCCCAACAGCTACTCAGCATCCAAAAGGCTTTGGCAGCACAGAATGGCAGGAACATGACTAAGATGAAGCCAACAAGTCCCAGTGAGGCAACAAAACATGAGGGGCATGTCCAGGCTTTGGAAGTGAAACATTCATGGCCTTTCCCTGATGAGCTTCTGCAAAGCAAGGGTTAAAGTCTACTCAAGGCAGTATTTTCTGGCCCAAACTGCCAGGAGGCCTCGAACGCGGCGTGCTGAGCAATGGTGAGAGGGAGGGGACGGCCACGCTGGTCGGTTTGGGGTCCCTTTGAGGACAGGAGTGGAGCAGGCTTTACAAAAGGCTTCTCTGGGCACCTGCCAGCTGCAAACTCCGGGGAGGCCGCAGCACAGACACTAAGCAAGGCCTATACAGCGGTACGGAGGAGAAACGAGGAGAGGAAAGGGTTCTAGGGCAGCGTCCGGCCCAGCCTGCACTTACGATGCAGAAAGCAGTCGTACTTGAAGCAGCGGCGGCAGAAGAGGGTGTGGAAGGAGTGCAGGGACTGCTCCCGCTGCACCGACTTGGCGCAGGGCCCGTCGATGTTGGGCGTGCACTGCGGCGGCAGCACGTTCGGGTCCGACACCTCCGTCAGCTCCCGGTACCTATTCAAACAGAAACACCCAGAGATGCACCTGCTGCCCCAGTTTGGGACATTTTACAGGTCTAGATTCCTGTCTGGGCCAGCAGGACTCTGTCCTGGATACCCTGAGGCTACACCAGAGTTCCTAACGCCCCGAAATCGCTCTGCCCACGGTGCCTGCAGGCAGACCAGCAATACTTTCTGGTCAGCTTTCTGAAACACAGACTCCAACCACGGCTAACAAAGGTGCCAGACAACTTAAGCAGAGCTCTTCTACCTCTCCTTCATATCGTCTGGGAAGCCATATTCAGGAAACATGGAGGAAATGGCAGTGAAGATCATGTCGTTTGGAAACCGCTTCTTCAAACACTTCTTGTTACCTAGGAAGAAGAAGAGGCCATCGCCTCGGTTAAGCTGGACACCAAGGTGTCTGTCCTTCTTCCACAGAGAGTGATCCCAGCAGGGGTGCAGGGGTGTGTTTGGAGACAGCAATGTAATCCCACAGAGAACAGATAAACCTTTTGTCCCACAAGCAGGAGAAGGCACTTCCACAGGCCTTCCACTCTGCCACTTTTGGAACAGCAGAACGTGCCCATGTAAGTTCTAACGAGTCCTTATTTGCTTTCACCACCATGGGATCTGCAGACAATGCTTTGCCACAGCTACAAGAGGTGCTGGTATTTGTGCTGCCTGCATCACTACAGAACAAAGTGACCAGTCAGCACTCCTAAGGTCAGGCAGGACACATGAAAAACCCCCAAACCAGAGCTTCCTCTAAGCAACTCCAACTCCAGGTGGCACAGGAGAGGGAAGAGGAACACCAAGACATGGAAAACGGGCCTGGAAGGGATTTGAAAAGGTCCACCTCCCTGGCCCACAGCAGAACCACATCCACCTCCAGCTTTACTGAAAGCTGCTTGCCAGACCAGCACTTTAAAAACTTCCAAGAGCAGAGACTGCAGAGCCCCTCAGGTAACACCCCACTGCTCAGCTAACCCTACCATGACACCATGCTCCACACTTCCTCACCACGCTTTAAGCTGGTGACTTCTAGGGGTCAAAGAGAACAACCAACTTCCCTTCTGCTTTCAACTACCAGAACTGGCCAAGCTGGCTACTGCCCCACATCCAACAGCCCTGGGCAATGGCAGGAAAGTGCTGGGGCAGCTCCTCAGGCAGGGGAAGGTGGAAAGCTGGCCCACAGCACCCCAGCTTCTGTGGTCAAACCCACCTTCCACGGCGATGCGCTTTCTTTTCCTGGTGACTGGCAACTCCTCTTTCCCATCCTCTTGCTTAACCTCAGAATCGTTGTGTCCTTCCTCTTCCTCATCTGAGTATTGATTCAGGGCATTCACTAGCTCCAGGAACACAGCATCACTGATGAGGACCGAGCCTGAAATCATTTCTGAAACAGAGATGGGTCAGATGCTCTATGAGAGGGCTGTCACCTTGCATGCTCTTCTCATGGGGGCAAACCACAAGCCAGTCAGGTGACACTGTGAGCAGCCAGCACCTGCCTCGATGGTTTCTAGGGGTAGGTGGGACTTTACTGCTGGAGTCAGTCATTTTTGGCAACCTGAGGACAGGCCACACCAAAGGTTCCCACCACCTTCCTCCTGCCAGGCCGAGCATGATGACAGGGTAGGCAGCAGAGCAGGGAAACCCACTGGCTTCTCACTTCTGGAAAGACTGGATAAAATCTTGGCTAAGGTCACAAGGGAAACGAGGTTGCTGAGCTCCTCCTAACCTCCAGCACGTTTTTCAGCACCACACAGCACTCCCCTGTCACCAAGAGCATCAGCTCCAGAGCACCCCAGGCCCAGAGGGGCACAGGGGATCAAAAGGCAGGACTGTGGCCCTGCAAACAAACAGCAGCCCTGTTTTGCTTCAAGAACACAGAGGCTGGTTACTGCTGCCACCTTTTGACTCCTTAACTCCTTTGATATGTTATTTGCAAGAGACTGAAGGGACAGTGCTGCTGGCTCCCAGGTTACCTTCCTCTCCGTGAACCTTCCCATCATAGTTATTAATAAGCTCTTCAATGAAAGTTTCATCTTCTTCCTTCACCTCATCTCCCATGTAAGGGATATTGCACAGAACAGTCTCATCCTCCACCTGAAAAGAGATCAGATCCCATTCAGCAAGCCAGGCTGCGTGGCTGTGGCTGTTCCTGATGCCACAGACCCGCAGGCAGCGTGCTGCCAAGCAAAGGTTCAGCCTCCCCTGCTGTTTCATGTCTCATCACTGACATTTCATCCTTATCCCAAGCCAGCAGCACAACTCTGACCCCTAAAAGTGCAATTTGCTTTTAAAAAAAAACCCAAAAAGCCCAGCTGTGCCTCCAGGGCTTACAGAACCTCAGGAACACCCACGTCGCCAGGAATAATAAACAGCCCAAAAAAAACATCAGGGGGATTGTGTTCGAGGCAGAGCAGGCCTACAACTGGGAAAGGCAAACTGGGAACTCACTCCCCCCAGGAACACAGCCAAAGCTGAAGAGTGTTCTCACATTAACCCCAGGAGTGAGGACATTGGACCCTCATTGCCATGGCACCGCCGGCCGACTCTTCGTGTTACAGTCGCTGGTGTCACTACTCCCTCTCTGCTGCTGGAGGCTGTGGGGCCTGCAGGCTGCAGGAATAGCCCCAGGCCCCAGGCAAAGAGCCAGACCACCAAACCTGAGCTATGGCATGCCAAAACCTGCTTTTAAATCGCTCCCTGCACTGCTGTGAGTGAGGAACTGATCCTCTGCAGCATCCTTCCAATCAGAGCGGCAAGGTAACCCCCTCGGGAAGGGAAGGACCTGCCTAAGAAATGAAAGGGAAGAAAAAGCCAGGGATCTCCTGGAGAGAGTCCAGAGGAGCTACAGAGATGCTGAAGGGCCTGGAGCATCTCCCCCGTGAGGAAAGGCTGTGTGAGCTGGGGCTGTTCAGCCTGGAGAGAAGAAGACTTGGGGGGGGCTTATTAATGGTTATCAATATCTGAAGGGTGGGAGGCAGGGGGAAGGGCCAACCCCTTTTCAGGACAGGGGGCAATGGCTGCAAGTTGGAGCATAGGAAGTTCCCCAGCAACCTGGGGAAGAACTTTTCCCCAGTGAGGGTGAGGGAGCCCTGGGACAGGCTGCCCAGGGGGTGTGGAGTCTCCTTCTCTGGAGAGATTCCAGCCCCTGGACACCGCCCTGTGTGCCCTGTCCTAGGGACCCTGCTCTGGCAGGGGTTTGGACCCCATGGGCTCTGGAAGCCCCTTCCAACCCCTCCAACTCTGTGAAAAAAATCTTAAACAGCAAAGCACAAAGCCACATCTGCTCCATGACTCCTGTAAAACACCAGCAGCCCTGTCAAGGAGTCAGGCACAAAGGAGACTCGCTGGGTGACACACTGTGGATACAGGGCTGTTCTATGGGATTCAGCAGAACAAGCAGCTAAAGTGATGCTTTCCATCACCTCCCCAAGCAGATGCTGCTTGAAACAACTGGTTTGAAGGCAGCACAGTCGCTCCACAACATCTAACAGCTCCAACTAATCACACCAAGATCTCACACCCCCAAAACCTTCCTACCTACCATGAAATTCTGCTGAAGAGGGGACCAGGAGTACATGATGGGCACCAGCGCCACAGTGTTCAGGGTCCTCATGTACAGTGTCTGGCTTGGAAATCCTGGGAAAATGCTCTCCACAGTGCACTGGAACATGAGGACAGGGAAGGACAGTGAGGAAACCACCCCAGGAGGCTGTCCCAGCCAGAGGGAACCGCGCTCCAGGACAAACAGCGAAGCCCTGTGCTCACCCTTTGGGACTCCATCACAGGAAAGGCCTTGGGGTTTTCCCCCCCAATTTCTGCACCCCAGAAGAGTGCAAGGCACGGCCTGACACCAACCTGGGGCAGCACGCACAAGAACTGATCCCATCACCTCACAGCCCCCTGGGAAGTCCTGGTTTCCAGCCCACCCTCGGTGCTGCCATGGCCTGTCCCTGCTCCACACCTGCTTCAGGAACGGGTGCCCGCTGACCGGCTTCATCACCTGCACCGGCTGCACTCGAAGCTTCTTCCAGTCCTCATTGAGAATCTGAGTCTTTTCATGAACCTTTGCAAAGTTGGCCACAAACAGAGCCTGCAGTGAGAGAAAGCACCACTTGAAACTTAAGAAAATGGGCTTTGAGAACCCTACAACACCCCCTGAGAGTCTGTTTCCAGCATCGAACTGGATGTGAAGCATGGCATTTCAAACTGACAACACCCATCAGAAGTAATCCCAATTAAACTCAGCACTGGCACAAAGCTGTGCTGGAAAATCTACCCAACAGCCAGGAGCTCCTGCCAACTCCTGATTCCCAGCTGACCTCTCCTAAAACCCTGCCTGCCAAGGAGGGGAGCATCACAGCGAGTCACCTGAAACCCACCAGCACAGAGAGGGTTCAAGCAAGAAGATTCTTCAAGAGGGGAAACAAGACCCCTCACTGCAGCTACACAAGCGCTCAGCCAACAGACTTCTCTGCCTGTCGGACAGGTGCTGACTGGACAGCTCTAGGCTGAAGCAGGAGGGGAAGGAGTATCTCTTCACACACAGCTTACAACTAAAGTATAGCCCTGCAATTCCTGGGATGAAGCACCCATCTGATGGCTGCTCTAACACCGCAGGGAAAGTCCTTGGGAGATGTCCTTTGGGGGGTGAACTGCTGGAGAGGAGCTCTGAGGAGAAGGAGCTGGGGGTGCTGGTGGGTGACAGGGTGGCCATGAGCCAGCAGTGTGCCCTGGGGGCTGAGAGAGACAAGGGGATCCTGGGGGCATCAGGAGGAGTGTGGGCAGCAGGTCACAGGAGGGGATCCTCCCCCTCTGCTCTGCCCTGGCCAGGCCCCACCTGGAGTGTTGTGTCCAGTGCTGGGCTCCCTGGGATCAAACAGCCAGGGATCTCCTGGAGAGAGTCCAGAGGAGGCTGAGGAGATGCTGAAGGGCCTGGAGCATCTCCCCTGTGAGGAAAGGCTGGGTGAGCTGGGGCTGTTCAGCCTGGAGAGAAGAAGACTCAGGGGGGACCTTATTAATGGTTATCAATATCTGAAGGGTGGGATGCAGGGGGAATGGCCAGCCCCTTCTCAGTGTCTGTGGGGACCGGACAAGGGGCAATGGCTGCAAGTTGGAGCATAGGAAGGTCCCCAGCAACCTGGGGAAGAACTTTTCCCCAGTGAGGGGGAGGGAGCCCTGGGACAGGCTGCCCAGGGGGTGTGGAGTCTCCTTCTCTGGAGAGATTCCAGCCCCGTCTGGACACCGCCCTGTGTGCCCTGTCCTAGGGACCCTGCTTTGGCAGGGGGTTGCACCCCATGGGCTCTGGAGGCCCCTTCCAACCCCTGTGAGTCTGTGCTCCTGTGATTTCAGGCAGAGCCAGCATCACTATGTCTTTACCTTAGCTCCCATGTTTGCCTGAAACCTCTTGAGCTGCCGGAGGCGCATGTACTCGGACTTGACTTTCCTCTTCCAGTAAATAATACACTTGGATGTTGGAGGGGTGGCGATTTCCATCTTTCTATTAAAAAAATACAGAAAGGATAAACATAAAATAATGGAGAGCATCATCCTGGTAACGAGCTCCATCAGGAAAACCCCATCCCTGGGGGTTTTAAATGCACCTGCAGCTCGAACTAGTAACTGCAGAGAGCTGCAGCAGTGCTGCGTGGGATCAGCCCCAGCGATGAGTGTGATGAAGAGCCCGGGGAGCTCAGGGCTGCAGCGGGGAGCGAAGCCGAGCGGGGTCGGGCAGCTCCTGCCCCCCTCGCCCAGACCCCAACGCGCGAGTCTCTCCGCGCACCGGAACGGAGGGCGGCCCGCCGCACCCCCGAGGGACACGCTGTGG
>VZTU01001939.1:16977-47995 GCA_013400835.1 Zapornia atra | reverse complement strand
TGTCTTGAGAGGAAGACAGAAATGGTTTAAGGACACATATTATTAATCAACTCTGGAAAAAATGTTAAGAGCATTTTACCCAAACTGGAAAAAGAAATAAATGCAGACAGTAATTATATAAGGTGAACCTTGGCCAGCGTACTGTGTTAACACCAAGTTTTGAAGGAAACCACCATAGAATTTTTAATGATTAGGACTGATTAAGAGGTGAACTTTAGAAATGATGGGTACATGAAGTACCTCTCGAGTGAATGGCATTACTGGATGCAGAGATCTGATGAAGAACTAGCTTTTCTAGTGACAGGCAATTTCATTTCTCAAAAATGTTGTAAGAGAAAATTATGAACTACATCCTCTAGTGAACAATATTTCCTGTGACATGATTTTATTCATCATGGCTCTCTCAATACAGTGCTGATCTGATCCAACTCAAAAAAAAATACAAAATGCCTCCCAAGATATAGGGTGTTCTGTAGCCATCATGCACTTTGCAAGTAGTAAGGTATATTTTTCATTTTGTAATACCCACACATTATGACACTACTATATCACGTTGATGACAGTACTATGTCACAAATGCAATCTCTTTACGTGGCGTGAGTGGGGATACAAAAATGGGTCAGGCATAATAAGACTAAGATTAAGGCTAAAACTAAGGCTAAGAATAATGTGATGAAAGTCCAGAGTTATGTAAAAGTCTATCTGCTAAAAAGCAAAAAACCTCATAAAATGAAAAGCTTCTGTGAATCCACAGTTCATTTTATTGTTTATCTCTGAAGTTGATTATGGTTTTCATTCCTTATTTCTGCATTATCATTGGGAATATATAATATTAAATGACCCAGTCTGGCTGCCCACTGCCTGTATCTCTTACATCAAAAGCAGATACATGAAGTGCTGTCCTTCTAGGAGGCTCAGAAATCTTAGCAGTAGTAAGTGCTATATGGCTTAAATGTGCCTTAATGTGTCCAGATTACTCATACTTGTTTTCTAGCACTGCTACTGGTTTAAGTGCTCCAGCCCTCTCATGCCATAAGCACAAGGACAAGGAAGAGTGTCCACCCTCCTTGAATGGAGGCCAAAGATGAAAGCTGCTTTCATCTTTCCCTCTGATTCCCTTCATCTGGTTTTAGAATATTAGGCTAATACAGACTTTAGGAAAATTCTGTAGATCGAAAGCAGTGAGATACTGTATGTCATCTTGATTACTGAAAAAAATAGGTGGAAATGTAAATGCATTTGTTGTTGTCCAAATGAATGGGAAATTATCTGGGTCAGAAGCTATTGTGAGTGTAAGAGACTATAATCATCCTAAAACAAACAAAGAAGTTCAGCAAGGAAATTACAGCTGAGTGTAACAAGAGAGAAGAATAAACAAGCAGAGAAGAACCACAAAAATAAATGCCCATAAATGGATCCTTTGAACAAGTTAATAATTAATCTGACTTTTATCTTTAAACAGAGTTCTTTTATTTATTGGAGGAAATGCTACCTGGGAGATAATGTGATGATAAGAATAATCCAAATGTTTCCAGCAGATGGTTTAAATACTATCTGACATGTCCCTGCCTACTAGAAATCAATACAAGGCACTGCAGTCATTCTTTTCATTTTCAAGTTATTGCCTTGCTGTCTCTCCTCCCTCCTCACCCCATTTTCTCACACTTTTTCAATAGTTTATAAGTACAAGAAAAACACTGAGGTCTCTGTGGAAAATGTAATTGCTAGTAAATGGCCTCACTGTTTCTATCAATGAGGCACATACCCAAATATATAGGAACACCCATGCATGTTTTAACATGCACAAACAGCTTGGGCTTCAACAGACCATCTTTGCACTTTTTGCTGTACACTTTATCACATTTTTGTCAAAGTGATGATCTTTGCCCACAAAGCTGATTCATTATTACTAATTTGCTCTAACAAATGGAGTAAAGACTCTTTGGGACTGACTTCAGAGACCTTCCCAAACTCTGAATATTTTAACATCCTTTAGTTGGAGGTCACGTGCTTAAACTGGAATATAGTTATGAGCCAGCTACAATCCTGAGTGACACTAATCAGAGGCTTCTTTTTACTCACCTTATATGCAGAATAAATCACTGTTCTCTGTATTGTATTAAAAGACTTTTCTTTTTTTTTAGACTAAGTTAATTGTCTATGTAAAAGGGAAAATTAAACTGTTAGTTTAATTGTCAGTGCTTTATTTTTAGCTTCTTCTTTCCAATACTTCATGTTTTGATAGTTTATGACTCATTTCATTAAGGGTTTACATACCATTTGCATGGATTCTGCATAGGAAATTCAGTCCTTAAAACATGAAATTCAGTCCTTCAGGTTTGACAGGTACAGCTCTGTTATGGTAAGAGACACTGTACTGGACCCTTTGTAAGTCATGGTGAGGCTCTAACATTTTAGTGTGTTAGACATGCAAACCACAAGGCTGGTAACTTTCAGTTTTGAACATGAGTTTAAAATACACCTTGATTTAAAATTTAGCATCACTTGTACATGTTTAATATTCTGAACTATGAACCTGCCTCTTGATGCACCTAAGGCACAAGGCTGAGTCTTGCAAACCACTGATCACTTTAAGGGCATCTTCTTGAGACAGTACTTCTTTTTGCGTTGATAAAGTTGCTTTTGCTATTGAAGGCTTGCCATAATGAAGCCAAACATCTGGATTTAGAATCATATTTACCTCTAAATATAGCTTATAGGATGCAGAACAACTTTCCCTCATTTGAGCCCCTTGTTTGAGGAGCCCAGACATGGGTACACCATCACCATTGCAATCAGTGGGGGCACTGGGGTTTGTGCCTCGGGTGTGACAGGTTTTGGTACACCCCCAAGTGCTGGGTAAGACATCAACATTGGTGGAAACCCTTGCAGTGCCATGCTCTCCTCAGCCCAGCTCCACTGCAAAGCAGGCATACTGTCTCCATGCCTTCCCACATACAACAGCTGAGCCCTAAATGCTGATGGGGAAGGGTGAGAATTAGCCTTTTAACACTCATGGGTTTTAAAATGGGGACATTTGGTTAAGTTGTAAAAAGCTACCTTCTACAGGATTTATAGAGCAGTGGCAAAATAAACAGACTATCCATTACAAACTAGCCATTCCTGGGTCTGCAGCAGATGTGTTAATCTCACAGTTTTCAGGGAGTAATGTATGACCATTAAAGCATCCCTGCACAAGTTCTGCTGACCACCTGTCATTTCTTTGTTCAGCTATTAATAGGAGTGACATTACCGTTTATGAGAAATCAAATTACAAGACATGCAGGAAATTAATGCTTCAGCACTTCATTATAGGAGCAAAGGGTAACAACCTATGCATTCTTTTAATTAGTTATTCACCTGGATCTATTTCATCTCTCAAATCAGTGTGTGATGTTGATAACTTAACTCACAGCTATCCACAGCACAGTAATGTCCTGAGGTCCCTGAAAAAAATAATTGCTGAACATCACTAGAAATGTTTAATGGTTGACTTTAAGAAGTAGAAATCCTCTAAAGGTTCAGATAGCAGATACTGTGCTGGATTTAGTAGATGTCTAACAGAGCAGCATATTCAATCCCTGAGCAGAAGAGGTCATTAAAACATTATAAATATCTTCATTGGAAGTTAGGAAGGGACAGATCAGTGTAGCGAAGTTCACATGGAGAAGAAAAAGCAGCAGTCAAACATAAATAAGAAAGGTCACTTTTGGTGTGCTAAGACGTTTGGTGCTTGTTGGAAGATGAGGCTTTCTGGCACCCAGAGCAGAAGAGCAGAGTGCAGGTCATAGCCCTAAATTAGCTATCCCCACCTGATGTAGTCCGAGTGAGGAGGGTGAGTTTGGAGAAGGTATGATGGGATGGTTTGGTGAATTTAAAGTTGTATCTGAGTAATAATAAGGATGACTTGAATATTGAATACCTAATTTTGTCATGTTAGCTGCATTACAACAGGATGAAAATTGAAGTCATGTAGGAGGAATATAAGCAGAGAGAATGTAGAAAGAATTTGGTTGAGTTCTTTTTCCCCAGAAGAAATTATATTGGTGGCTAAGAATAACCTTTTCATCAAGAACTGGACATTTACTTTTGAATGCAAATTAAGACAGGTAACTGAGCTGCTTCATTTGAAAAGAGAACAGTGTGCCACTGCCTGCTCCGTTTAAATATATGAGAAGAGAGAGATGAATTGGACATGGCATTATAATACTATTTAGGGAAGATTACAGAATGTACAAGGAAGTTAGATTACATTTGGTTTCTGCAACTTCACTTTGCAGCTAATGACTTTCCTAATTACAGCCATCAGGATGGTCATACTGATATCACATCATTTAGTCACGGTCAGCTTCTCTTACTAAGGACAAGACCAGAAGTTGTGCAAGTGAATATTTGTGGTATTTTGCTTCCACCCTAAAAGTTCATGTACCTTTTTTTTTTATAGATATTACATTGCTCATAGCAGGTCTTTTCAGCTGGTCATAAATATAACTTTACGATTAGAATTTGTAGTTTATATAACAGAAAATGTTTACGAAACCCCTATCTCTATCACTGGACACCAAAGGAGCTGTGTCTGGAAGACCCATGATCAGGTGTGGAAAATGAGCTCCCTCCTGCCTGCCACAAGTATTTGAGAAGAAAGTCACTTATTTGAAGATAACTCTGAAAATTTCTCTCCAGGAGATGACGTGTGACATGTGTTGAAGAGAATATAAAACCAAACCCACAACAAAATATCTACTGTGTGGTTCTGGAAACCTTCTAAGGGAATTCATGGAGGGATTTTTGTTATAGTTGCTGCTGTCAGGTACATATTTCATTTATTCTTACACAGAGTATCAGTTAACAAATTGTGAAATATATATGTTATCAGCTGACTCTTTCACATTTTCAAGAAGGGGGTTGAGGGCTTTATAGATTCTTGTCATGTTGCTTTAGGGTTTTATTTCACTTTAAAAACATTTTGAATCCTGATGTTCAAAACCCTATCTTCATATTCCTCCTTTTTTTTTTTTTCTCCTTAATATGAGAATATTAAGTGCTGTAGCACTCTGTGGTCCCAGGCAGATCTGAGGCCTCACTCTTAGATGCAATGTACAAATAAAAGCTTTTCAATAGCCTATATTTTAAGGCTTGGATACTGTAAATATTTAGAACTGAAAGTCTTCAGCATGATAAGTTTGATACATAGGGGTATGTCTCACATTGTGTGGGTTTATTTTTTATTTTTATTTTTAGTTTTATTTTTATTTTTATTTTTACTTGAATAGTCCAGAACCACAGCAGTATGAGCAGAAATGGAGGAATGCTTGGGAATTTGACCATACAGTCACTTTTAGCCTTTATGAACATTAGTGTGCACATCCATCTCTGCAAGGCTTTCCATGTTTTCTGCTTATGATATGAGGTGGATTTTGCCAGTGGTAGGAGTCGTTCTTAGGAGACTCTGTGAAGCTAAGAAATAACATTTATTCCTGTACCACACTGTTTAAAACAATAAACCAAAAGATAGGTGTTTCTCATAGGAAAAAAGTAGTGACTCTCTTCTACAGGTGGGGACATTGAACATAGGAACTGAATCGCCTGAAGTAACTCTATTTAAAGTAAATGGAAAGAACTCTGTAGTTTCTTCAGAACCCATTGCCCAAAGCCATATTGAAAGTAGATCCAAGGAAAGACCTTGGATTTCCTGCTTTCTTCACAAGCTGTCCTGTCTTGAGTCTATTTTTGATTTGTAGCTGTCAGGCATCCATACTGTATTCCCACTTACGTGTGAGCTTCAGTGAATAGCATAAAATAGCATCATATATGTCATCCAGTTGTGTCATCACATGTAAAGTTCTGTCCTTTTTTTTTTTAAACTTAGGACAAAGCAATTATTTTCTTCACTCCCCTGGACACTTTTTTATGAGTGTCACATGTACAGAAGGTTGCCATCTGATTTGTTTTAGGGAAACCTCAAAGATGCTCCTGAAACTGTTCTTTGGAGATAGTAAATGCAACTGTGTTTGCAGCAAGTAGACAAAGGTTATGGAATTCTTTTGTCCTTTTCAAGCATTTTTCTGCTTCATGTTCTTTAAACATTTTTTCCCATTTAGAGAGGTTTGGGAACATAGCCCCTTCCTTGCAGTGCTAATTAAGTTCACTTATTCATTGTAACAATAGTAGCAAACAAAGATGAAAAAGCTGAAATAAATTGTCCCTTGGCATGGAAGCTAAAATGTTGATATGTTTAAAAATAACTGTTCTCCTCATCTCCCCCTGTTCTTTCTTATTTTAAGAAAGGAAATCTACTTTCTGAAAGAAATGCAGTTCTATCAATACTACAATCTAGACAGCATGTAGATCATTAAAAACACTGTGCAGTATATGCTAATGTCAAATTCAAATTCACAAAACCTTTTCCTTGAGCTAATAATTAGATTAAAATTAGACTAGCAAAGCCCCTCTTTTTACCTATTAATACATGAAATTTAATTTTTCTGCTTGAAATCCAGCGGTTCCAGGACATAGCCCTTATATATCTTTTGACAGTAAAATTAAAGACATGGAAAATTGCTGCAACTTTACTTCTTGCTACTTGAAAGACTTCTATAATTCATGAAACAGGCAGTTTTGCAATCCATTTATGGTGAGCTACATGGTTAATGGATTATTGTTTCAGGGACTAGGGATAGTTAGAAAAAATACTACTCCCTGATCTCCATTTTATGTGCCAATGGAGACAGGAGAAGAAATTTATTCTGAAATAACCAAACTTTCTTTTCTTCCTATTTCCATATAAACTACTTGGTTTAATATTGGAAAATAAGCATGCTGGGAGAAAATCTTATCACTTGCAAACTGTTACTCCCTTCAAACTGTATCTTCTACCAGAGACAGTACACTAAGTTTTAGGGATTATTTTTTTTTGCTTCTGCTTACAAAACAGTTGTTGGACAAGAACTATGTGATCACCCATCAGATGACAGGTGCCATATAAGTCTACCATCACTCTCTAGATCATTTGGTGAGGGCATGTAGTATTTTAAAGTCAGATTTGTCTTTCACCAGTTCTGTGAATACAGAACAATCCTTAGTTCATTTGCTTTCCTCCAGGTGCTTTTACAAATCTTGCAGCACATATTCAGTATTAGACTTTCTAGTTCTTTGCTCACCTAGCATTCATCTGAGCACTGTGCTCTTCTGCATGATGGATGATCCGTGCCAATGCTGGGTTTGATGTTCCATGGGTATTCCTTGCTGGTTTCCCTCAGCAACTGTGTGCCATGAAGAACTCTGCATGGTTAAATGCTTCTCTATGGTCTAAGTGGAAACACACTGAAAAAAACCCTATGCACTGACGTATAGCTTGACTAGAATCTGAGTGGGTAGCCTTGATGAACGCCACTGGGACATAAAATAGTCTAAAGGGATCTAGAATTGGTTTTCTTGCAATGTCGGTCTATCCAAATGACTAAATACAGTCAAGCTCTATAATCTGAGTATTACCTGAGTCCTGAATAACCAGGGTCTTTCCAAATATCTACTGGAGAGTTGAACAGTAAAAAAATATTTTCTAAAATGGATAAGTTTGCCTTAAAAACCTTGAATGTTTTGTTTTTCTAAGGGCAGGAAAATTACAATTATATTGTTTTCCTCAAGACTTTAATTTATACCAGATGTCTTAGAGATAGCAATGGCCTATGGTGTATCTCCAACTGAAAACATACTAGGGAAGGGTTAAGAGAAATTATATATAAAGGCAGGTAAATGAGAAAAAAAATCACAGAAATGTGGAATTGACTGAGGCAATATGGAATTTAAATGCTTATACACTCTAGAATTCTAGACATGGGCTTTGTGTATCTTCCAAAAGACAGTGTCAGTCATTCAATAGACCAGCCTATGTTTAATAGATGAACAGTAATGAATGCAGAGGTTCCTGGCCTTATGAGTTATCACCACCATTCTCTGGTATCCCTTTTCCCCAGTCTTTTTCATATCCTGGCCAACTGCTGTACAGACCTAGCCTTGTTCTGTTTAAATTAAAAATTATAATTCCCAGGGCTGGTAAACATCTGGTGTGGCAAAACTCTCCTGCAGACTTCTGAACTTTGCTTAGATTTATCTCTGAAGACTTTCCAAATACTTATTATTGTCTTCTATAGCATTTTATTCTTCTTTCATATGCCAGATTATGATTGGATTTCCTACATTCCTAAAAGCCAAAGTCAAAACTGGAATTGAACTGTTTAAAAACAGTGATGAATAAAAGGGACACACAGAAATTCAGATAGTCTAACAGGCTGAAAAGCAGCCCTCCATATAGTTCTGTATGTGCAGCTACAATAACAATGTAACTGACTTGGTGAACCTGAGTGATGAACACTCTGCAATTTGAGATGTGTAAAACATTCTTTTTAGAATTAAAAAAAACCCAACCCACAGCACTTTTGTTTTCAAAAAGCTGTTTCCCAAAGAGTTACAGAACAATTACCACTCAGCTGTAGACTATAATTCATTTACTCTATTTAGTAATTTGCATTATAAAGATGGCTCAAGGCAGTTCACATCAGAATTCTTCCTGGGGAGTTATATTTGAGATAAACCTTGGTTAGATATTTAGAGCTAGCAGTGCAAGGCCACCTTTCAATCAGTGATGATGGATATCTAGGACAAGCAATATTAGACTGAATTGCTATTGATATCTGAACAAAAGCAGGTCAGGGTCACAAATCATGTTCAGCTAGACAGTGTCCATTAGCTGTTATGTTATGTTATGTAATAACATGGAACCTTTGGATAGCTCACACAGGAATAAAAAAGCAGAAAGAAACTGCATATGTGCTAATATCAGATTTGGTAGTGAAAAAAAAGGATCCAGTCCCATAAACTCAGCATACATAGATTCCTGCATTTATTCAAATGTCTACTGAAGTGAGTTAGCCTGGGGACCCTTCCTCTTAGGATCAGGGCCAGAATAAGCTGCTGGTGAGAACAGGTGGTATAAATACAGGGATGCAGAAGGCAGAAAATAGGAGAATCAATTATGCTAATTTATCATACAGAAAATACTGGCAAATCTTTTGACTGCAATTAATACTATCAGTGTGTCAGCAACAGCATCTTTGCAGTTGCATCCAGACTTGTTATTTAAAAAGGAGAAAAAAAAAATCTTTGAGTTATGTCTGCTGACAGCACTGGAGAATTTATGAGCATGAGTCAGATGTGGAAGCAGGGGAGAATGTTACTTATAGCAGTGTAGGGAAGGATGCTTCTGAGGCTAGATGTGTGCAGATTGGTTTGGTTTTTTTCCTAAATTCTGCCAGATGCATAGTGCATTTCGAGAACTGTTTTGATGCATTTGGGAATCTTCTGTGTTGTTGCTGTCTGGTTATTGTCATAGTAGAAAGTTGTTGGTTTGGCAAGGCCACAACACTCCTTAAAAGGAGGATGGCTATACTGTGTGCTTCTCAGTTCTGAGAATGAGTGGTGCTTCTGCTTTTCTTTCAGCAGAATGAACCCCTGCAGTTGTACCGCTATAATGTTGAATTTACAGGTGTCCCATGACACAGGCTGTTTCAGGTAGCAAAGTGACCACTGTCAGATACAGCACCCAACATTGCCACCCAACAGATATGTCACACCTTTTCCCTTGCCTCTTTGGGCCCAAATGACATATGCTCCCTCTTTTCCAGTGGTCCTCTTGTCTGTGGTGTTTAAGGGGCAACATGAATGCAATGAAGCCCAACCAAATGGGAAACCCGCAGAGCTGCTGCTGCACTCACACCTACACCTCGTTCTCTGACAGGGGTTACATTTCTTCTTGCTATAATTTTTTTACCATGGTGCCTAGACATACCTGATTAAGATCGATTCCCCATGATCAGAGAATGAGAGAACACTGGGGCCTAAGTGAGAGTAACAGCCTGATGCAGTAACATAGTCAAGCCCCTCATCTACTGCTGAGAAAGATCAGAGAAGGCAAAGATATACCAAACTTAAGCAGACTGTAGTGTTACGTGGAGTGGATTTGATCCACCTCTGAGAAACGCCTGAGGGACTATGTCTTGTTAGATGCTTTCTCAGTGTTTGCATACATAGCATAAACGGCAGCAAGGCCTAGTTTGAATGCTCCCTCTCTGCCATAGTTCAGCCATCTGATCAGCTGATGTCCAGCTCTGGATACAGGGAACTGGGAAGGAGAGGAGGAAAGGTGTGGGAGAAAGTCACGGGCACTGCCTTGTTCCATCTTCTCCTAGCAGCAGGTCAAAGGGCCACTAGCAGATGAATATGGTCAGGCTGCTTTCAGCATGGAGTGCAGGAATCAGATGGGGGAAATCACCGAGCATTCTGTTTTCCAGCACCAGCACTGCTATGTGCGTGCCTGTGAGGCAGATGGGTGAGGAGAATGAGTGGGATAGAATTTTTCTGCTTTCCAGTGAGGGAAAAAAAGCATAAACCTGGCAGGTAGATTACAAGGTATCCTCATCCACTCAGATTTCTTCACATGTTGGTATTACAACAGAGCGTTCTTTCTCTCTAACTGTGATTTCTCATTATTCTTTCTGTTTGGGTGGAATAGATAATGCAGGTGGAAGTTGTGAATATTTCTTTCTAAAACCTGAAATAGTTACAGAACCAGAAGCCTCAGTTACAGTTCTGGTCCTATGCTGAGGTTCTTGTACAAGAGCAGCTTGTTTCTGCAAACAGAAAGGTTTGGGACCAAATGTATGTTAGGCCTATCTGGAGAAAGAGGAGGCAAGGAGGAGACAGAGAAGATAAGGATATGCTTGGGATCCAGGTCTGGGCTGCTCCAGTGTTCAGGTTCAGGATATCCTGGGGCTTCTCAAAGATTGTGTAAATTGCACAGCCTCAAAGTAAGAAGCAGATGAAAAAGCATGTGAATGTGAACTCTGAACTCAGAAATCCTAAAAAGGATTTGGTGAAGAAATGGGCGAGCCCTGATATGCCACCAGTTCCCTAATTCTCTGGAATTCCCTTATGGGAAATTTCACACAGGTCTTTCATTGATATTATATTATTTGTTAGGATAGGTTGGGGTTTTTTTCACAGGACCTGAATGACAATAAATGTACTACTATATAATGACAACATCTCCACAGATGAATAATTTTCATTTTAAAAAGAAAACACGGTGCATGGTCATAAATGCTGTCAAGAGAAGACATGAGAAAATGCCATTCAGATCTTCCTGTTGAATTTATTTAAACAGAAACCCTTTCAGATAAACTTAAGACATTTCCATTCAAGGAATTGTTTTTATACAGCATGCATGCATCAGGACAGGACTAACATTTCTGGTTAGAGGGTCTAGACTTGAAAGGTGGTAGTATTTGCTGAAATGCCCAGGATACTGGGTGCATTTATTTTAAATGAAAGAGGACAAAGAAATGTACAAATAGAAAACCATGGTAAAAGGAATGGTTTCATATAAAACGCTGTCAAGCACTTTTGTTCTACAAACACTAATCATAGACTAGATTACTTAGTTCATGGCACTGGAGTCACAAATTCTGGAACAGGTTATGCAGCTCTGGAGAATAAAATTTCAAGATGCCTATGACTAGTGGGATGACTGCTGCTCATAATTGTCACAGTACAGAAATTATCTAAATTGTCAAAGACTGTAAGAATGTCAGTGGTGGTCTGGGACAGTCTAAAGCTAAGTCAACAACCTAGTACCATGCTTTCTGAGCTGTTCATCCAAGTATGAGGTGCTACTGTATTCACAGATGTACTTTCTATTTACTTTTGGAAGGTACCTCTGCAGCCAAAATAACAAGGACATTGTCTTACTTACAAATAAAATAAATTTACAAAATATACAAAGTTTTCTAAGACCTCTCTACAAGGCCTTATCAATGCCTTCAGAATCCAAAGGCTGCTACCAAAGCAAGCACCTGAAACAGACTCTGAGTAACACTTGTTTGGCAGTTCTTTAAATTAATTTTTAGGTGATGGAAATCATCAATTATGTATAAAGTCCATGATGTTCCATCTGAAAGGGTTGCCTTCAAGAATTGTATATAAGGTATTTTAAGGCTGTCTCATCTCTAAAACATCCATTTGGAAAAGAGGGGGAAAATAAGTTCAAATTATTAATAAGTGAGTTTGGTTGTCATGGGAACCAATTGTCTCAGGTCCTCTATTCCAGTACAGCTATTAACCCCTAGTCTATATTTATTATTCAAGGGAAATAATTGACTTGAAAAAAGGAAAATTGGTTGACACAAAAAAGACAAGCCTCTGTGCTAAATTTGAATCATTTGCATGCAATGAAAATGAATTAAGGAGGGTAAATCATCCTCAGCCCTTAAATTACTTACATTTTGGTTAGTGTTCTGTTTTTCTCAGGTCTCCATGTCATAGGACATCAAAAAGAATCATGAGTAACAGATCTGGAATGAAATTAAGTACCATATATACACCATGCTCTGACTTAGATTTTTATAATGCTTTTTAAAGAATTTGATCCAACTCATAAAGTTTATACCTGGTGGAAAATTCTATAGGAAGGACTTACATTATTAATGGTATGATAGGGTTTTTTTCTATCAGCTGATATTTATGCATTTGTAATTGTGAGTTTACCCCACTTGACTTGACTGAACACAATGAAGATTGGTTAGTAGACATTTTTAAAAAAATGCAGAAAGATGTTGTGTTGATGCAAAAAATATTTATTTCTAAGGTATCTACATAGGAAGTTTTATTCTTAAAATATCTTCAGTCTAAGACTGGAAAGCTTGTTGGGTTTTTTTTTATGTTTCTGTTTTTTTGTTGGGTGTTTTTTTAATCTGAGAGAACAAACAAAAATTACATCCCTAAAACATCTTACCTCCTCTCTTTTCTCTCTGTATTTACTCTTTGTCTATTGCACATTATCACTGCTATTAGCGACACCTACCATTGATGGCAGATTCATTCATCAGCCTGAGAACTGCTAACAGTTTGTATAGTATTCTCAGTAGTGGAGACATCCACTAGTCTTTGCTGCAGGAGAAGATCTCTTTCAATTTTTTTTCAAATCATGCATTGTGTCTGCTTGCAAATATTCCAGTTTTCTATAGGTGGCAGCAAACTTACACTGTAAAGCCAAAGCTAGACCTGTCAATTATTTTCAATTACTTGTGCATAATCATTTCATCTTTGTAAAGACAGCATACAGGACAAAGGGGGTGTGGAGACAAATATATAGGTGGATTAGGTCATGATTGTAGCAGCTGAGGAAAAAACAGAAAAAGAACAAGAAAGAAAAAGGTTAGAAAGTAAAGAGAATGTTCACACAATAATAAAGTTTACTTTGCAGATTATAATAATTTACTGTTCCCTTTTTAGAAAGCTATCATTTGGGAATTAACCTGCATATTTGAATACTATCTTTTTGCAGCTGGAGTCCACAGAGTTTGAACAGAGGTCTGCTGTTGATATTCTATATTGTTTTCTTCATTGTAACATATTCAAGGCAAATCTTTTCTTAATCCTGCCTCTAGGAAACCACTGTGAGAATATGGGATACCTTGTGCATGCATCACAGAGTAAGTGGACATGCTTCAAGGGACCAGTTAGCCTCTGTATTAGGTTTCAGTGGCTGAAAATGATCGCTGAATGTTCTATTGCCATGGTCTTATTATCTTCTGGTCCTTCCTAAGAATCATAAAAGACATTAAATTCAATTTATTGAAAGGCAGGCCATTAAACCCTTGATATGTGCTGCATTGCATGCATCAGATTTCATAGAGGAAAACGGATCTCTTATGGGAGATAATAGAAGATAATGAAGGCAAAAACAATTACAGAAACTAGGGTCCAGTGGTTATCAGTGCTATCAATATTTGCATACTAGGCCCAAAGGACTTATTCATAGAACATCTGGTTTATTAGTGAACTTACATGAGCCAAAAGGAGTTGGTTTTTAAAACTTATACAAAGGAAGAAAAGTGCACCTTGACATTTTTAGGCTTACTGCATTTCAACCAAAACTGGTATCAGGTATCTTTCAGGGTGAAAATAACCAATATATCATAAAATTATCAGAGACAAGAACAGCATATGGATAAAATTCCTGCTCAGGTGATTTACTGGCAGTGAATTGACACCAAAGAATGGAAAACCTCAGTTTTGATTGAGGATGTGTGCACACATAAGGTAAAATCAGGGGCAGAATCAATCTAATTTGTATTTTCAAAGTAGTTTAAGCTCATTTTACTCTGGCAAAGTAAGACTTGCCATTCAAAATCTCAGTTATTTCAGTACTCAGTGCTCTGGGCAATTCTAATCTCTTTTTCCCTCAGGGTTCATATTGAGAAAGCCTAGTTCACTGGTACTAGCGGGCTGACTGGTGTTCAGGTCTGCCGACTTGCTCTGTCATCTGTGATCCTGCTTCTACACATAGGTCAAGCCTGTTCAGCACGTAGCTAGCTGAGGCAAGAGGACAGGGAATAAGGTAAAAGTGCTTATGCAAGAACTGCCCACTCATCTAATAACTGACACACCTTATGGACACACAGAAGGTAAATCTGAAGGTTCTGGGAGCATTGAAAGGACACAGACAAAAGCACTGCTGCACACAGGGTGATAGATGATGGCCAGGACTCTCTGGGTTTAAGAAACTTTAGAAGCCTAAATCTTTGTATGTTTGTGATCCTGCATTACCTATTTGACATTAGTTTTGCTAGGACTAAGTCATTCGGTTTGCTGTACATGAAGAATCCTTTTACCAGATTGAAATCTTTGGTTTAGAAATCTTAGGTGTCTGTGTGGTATAGGATTTTATATACCCTATTTTATATATTGTACTTAAAAAAATAACAACCAGAAACTCTGTGGAGACTATTAACCTGCCATTAATTCCAGACACAGATTTTTTTGTTCCTTTTTGAACAGATTTCCCTCTTCTATACCATAACCAGAGCAGAAGATGTAAGATGGCTTAAATGTTAACACAAAGAACTGAAGGTTGAATAAAGGTAGGTCAGCTCAACTACCAACATGCACAAGTCTTCATATGCTGGTGTCTCAACACTTTACTCTCAGTTGTCTTTCTGTGTTGTTAGTTCTCAACTTACAAAAAAAGCAGGAGGATCTTCTTCCAATGCCACTTTTTTTCATGACTCGATATGACATTGATCCCATTTGAACTACAGTGATAGGACAGATAGACTTTTCATATGCTCCACTGGAAAGAATTTTTCCTTTTGAGAAATCGAAGAAATGTCATGGTCTGCAGAGATGAAGCTTCTTAGACTAAAGCACTTTATTTCATTTTATGTCTGTTACATAATAAAAAAAAATGAATTAAGCTTTATTCAAGAGAATGACTCCATTGAAAACTTCTACTCTGCCCTAAGAAGTATTTTGGTTCAGTGGCTAGTGTCCTTGGAGAAGCCTAGTGAATAAATCTTCATCAGGGAGATGGTAATGGAATTTTTGTGGTTTAATATTAAGAAAACCTCCACCTTTATGACAAGGTATAAATGCCTGTACTGGTTAGAGGTGGTTCTGAGTAATCTTTAACAGTGGGAAATGCTGTCTGTAGCCAGTAGGACATAGGTTCCTTGCATGAAGTTATGTGTTTATCACATAACACATGTCTGCAAGATTGTGTCCTTTCTCTTCTGATGGCTTTCTCTCTCATTTCATTCCTCTCTGGAAATGTCCAAAAACTTTAGAAGAACAAGAAATTATGGTTTAAAATGTAAATACAATAAAGAAACTGATTTAGTGGTTAGGGTACCTCATCTATGGTTATTTCAACCCCAGGATGCTGTGTAGAAGAATCACGAGTCTTGTGTATGCATGTTCTTTACTGTTTTCAAGTGCCTCAGATACAGAGGGGTGGTTGTTTGCTGTCTGTGATCCTACACAGCTATTAAATATAGGAAAAAAGAAATCAATTTTCTGTACAGGCTGAAAAGGTTCAGTTCAGTATTACTCACTTCAAAAGGAGTACCTTAGCTAACACACTAGCCTTCAACTGCCTGCTCCAAAAACTCTTCACATATCCCTGGCAGTGGTAGGAGTGATCTAGTGAAAGCCATGGCACTGGGTGAGTACTTTTGGCATGGGAGATGCTGAAGATGTCTCCAAAAGTTCCTCACTTCTTGCCATTAAGATGTCAGCTCCACCAGTTCATTCAAAGCATCAATTCCAATGTTTAATCTACCACAGCTGATTTTAAATGAAGTGGGTCAGGTTGAGCTCACAGAAATTTGCTTACAGCGAGGTCAATGGGGGGATAAACTGTAGAAGACAGAAAATGTAGCAAATTAGTGGGTAACTGTAAAGTTGTGCAGCTGTTTACTAAGCAAATATCTGGCTTAAGCCTTAGTCTTCCTCTCCTAATAGAGAGAGGGCTTCAGCAGTCAATAAGCAGATTCAGCTTGCTTTCGCTGCTGTGCTCCAATTAGACTGAAAAATATCACCTGCCATCCTCAAGGCAATCAGCTTCCTCTCACAAAATCTGGTAGTTCTAGATGATTATTCTGCTAAACTCTCCTGCTAAAACTAGATGATGGTGTTGAAAAAGAAACAGCTGAAAAAATCACTCAGCAGGAGATGAAAAAAAAAGAGACCCAAGTGGGAATAGAGCAGATAAAATAGAAGGGAATGCAGAGTAATGTAACTGCTTGCAGGTAGAGTTCTGTCAGGTGAGTGTCTTGGTAGATAAATATTTTCAATTAGTCCTATTCATGTATGATAAAAATATATTTTTTAGTGCTTTTATCAGTTTTCATGATAATAAAAACAAGAGTACTTTATAGACAGTAATGCTTTAGGACATTAAATGGCAATGTTTCTCAGTCTCCTCTCGTGAAATCCACAGAATCTGTTTCTTATGTGGCTGTCTTTGCCCCTGCAAAACAATTAGTAGTATGTGAGGCAAAATCTTACAAAAAAATAAATACAGTGTTTTGTTGATACTTTTGGCCCTGACAAAAATCCTTTGGTAGTATTTTCATATTTCACACTTAAAGCTGGGCTCTTTTTGGTGACTTTTCAGCTCCAAAGAAAAACAGAGGAAAGCATGCTTCCAGGGCTAGAGATAAGTATGTTTTTAGTATTTACAGGAAGATTAAATATGAAGGTTAATTCCTCATTTCTTCTTCTTCTGTCATGTTTTTTGCTTCTATTTCAATGCTATTTTGAAATGAAGAAAATCTGTAGTGAGATTATCTGGAGTCTTGGGAGAATAAAATTTAGAAGAAGAGTTAATTTAGTTCTGCAAAATGGTATTTATTTCTTTAAATATCCACACAAGCTTTGGAGTGCTGCTACCAGGGGTGAAGGGTAAAGGATGTGAAGCACAGGAGTAAATAGGGTGGAAAAAAAGATAAGCATATGAAATCACGTTACCTGGGATAATCAGTTCCTTGTTTCTCCAAGTACAGGATAAAAAGAACTTCCAGCGAAACAGAGAAGCTACTTTTCAAATGCAGATCAGCTTGCATAGGGGATTCAGAGATTTCAGGCCCAGCTCTAATCATGACAGCCTCTCTTGTCTAGTGAGGCTTTCCCACCAGCTGTCAGCATATTTTGAGCTTATCTCCACAATTTAACAGAGCGCTTTTCTTCTTTTTTTTTTTGTTTTTTTAATTTTTTTCTGTCTTTCACAGCACACTGATGAAATATAACTTGTAAAGGCAGGGAGCAGTGGAATCATAAATGCTCACTTTTCTTAGAGCGTGTGTCAGAGTAATTGCAATGGCTCTGATGCAAAGAGTGAGAGAGTATAAAAAAAGTCCTGATTGCCAAATTCAGTCCTATGGCCAACTATATACTTCTGTAGCATGCACAGAATTTTCATAAGCATGTTCTTTTTATCAGAAGCAATACTGAAAATTTGGACCCAGGATGCAAAGAAGTTGAAGTGGCTCCCAGAGAAATCAGTGCAAGTAAGCTTTCCCTCAGACCTGCAGGATTAGTGTGATAACAGCACAGCAATGTATCTTTTATAATCCCTGGTGCCTATTAAAAGCAGAAGTATTTTTGAAACCTAAATGAAATCTAAACCTAGTTTATTAGATTTCATCTAAGAAGGGTGCTCAAACCACATTTCTTGGTGCTAAATAGCTGCTATTATAATTTGTTATCTTTGTTAATGTGGCTAGTAAAAAGCCTTTCTGAGATTTGGAAAGCACGTTAAAGTAAAAAATCCTCTAGATAAACAATTTATAGAATTAAAATCACAATTATTTTCTGAGCCAACCAAAATTATTAGATAGAGCCTGAGGTCTTCCTGAGCATTTATTGCAGTTACTCCGGGAATCTTAAACTAAACATCTTTTTAATGCTTTAAATATTTTTCATGCTTGAAAGGAGACACACAGGAATTTGAGATGGGCCCGTTGCCTTCCTCCTTTGGCTTTCTTGCATTGTGTCAAGTAAATGCTTTAGGACATTAAATGACAATATGTTTCTAAGTCACCTCTTGTGAAATCCACAGAATATGTTTCTTATGTGGCTGACTTTGCCACTTTGACTGTAGTAATTGCTGGAGTAATAGTGAAGGATGAATATCCTACACGGGACTTTCATCTCTTACAACTGCATCATCAAAGTACAATGTTCTCTCTCTCCTCTGATGTATCTCATTAGACAACTTTTCTTAGCTTTCAAGTTTAAAACGCCACTTTCAGTTTATCTGTTTTACTTTGAACCCTTATCCTGCTATGTCCTGAGCTTAACTTGTAGTAAAAAAAACAAAACAAAAAAATCCCTAAACAACAAAACCCTAGGCTTATTAAGGAAAGCAAATTTCAGGTTTATTTCATTAAGGAAGTAATGAGATATCCATTAAGGAGCAAGAGAAAGTAATGAAGATACTGTGGATTGATACAAAAGCAAAGTAAAAGCACAACAAGCAAACACTGTTGGAGGAAAAAGAGATGTCAAAAGTTATGAGAAACTTCTTAGGGATGAAGATCCAGTGCTTTCTCATATGTGGGAATTGCTCTTTAGTATCCTGAGCATGACATTTGGATTAGTTTCTCTTTCAGCTAAATAGCTAAACCAAACCTTTAAACTTTTGTGATTAATTAACAGGGCTGGAACTCTCCCAACTTCAGAGGCCATGAGAAATAATCTCCTCTGTATGCCAACTCTGAAGGTGTGATTTCTGGAGTAGCTATGCATGTGGCGAGCTGTATCCTGCTCCCACTGGTTGTTTCCTTGTGCTGCTTCCACCAGCACAGACTCAAACTGCCTGCTGAGGGGTCACTTGGGTGTGCTCAGCTACTTGAAGAGTAAGCAAACAGAGCGCAAGCACTTCATGCTACAGGGATTCCAGTCGTGCAGTAGTGAAGAGAACATGTACAATTTTCAAATATATGAAAGAAAGAAAATAAGAGTGCCCCTTCAATAGTGTGTATTGATGGTGTGTATGCCTCAAAGATCCACAAGGTAATTATTTTTTTCACTAAAGGTATTCCTGAAAGATGGATTGTGTAAAGCTGAGAATGCCATTTCTTTCTTCTGCTTCTCCATTTGTGAAAACGCTTGCCTAGTGTCTTACTAGACAGCAAAGCTGCTGTTGGGTTTTGGCATTTATCCTTTATAGGCCTGGTGAATAGAAATATGTGAAAATACTGTCATACGGCCCAAAAGTGGAGTAACAAGCTGTAAAAAATAGCATGCAGTGCTATTAAGTCTGCAGTGTAAACACACAAGATGATAAAACAAACCAACTGATGATATTTCATGGATTTATACCAGCTGAAGTAAACTGATCCTCCTCCTAACTCAATCAATCACAGTTCTCTTTGGGGCTGTTTCTAACATTGCTAAGTTCTGGAGAAATACAGATTAAAATCTGATTTATTTTTTCAAGTTGATAGTATAGCTTTAAAGCTAGAACTGAAATATAGTGGCTAATATATATTTTCATAAACCAACTTATAATAAGCTTTGAAAGCAAACTTCCTGCTACCAAAGATAATTTTATAGTTATTGTAGGGCTACTTATAATGCTTCAAAAATAACAGCAAAATGTATTATACAATTCTGTAATTATGAAACACTCATAAGCAAGGTGGAGCCATTTACATATAGATTGTAGTTTGAAATGGTGATGGGTATATAAATGCTTTATAATGTTTTTACAATACCACCAGTTTAGCTCTGGTTATAGTAAATTATTTTAAGATGGGAGATATATTTTTAGTAATTGTCATTGTATTACTTGATTACATGAAGCATGTGTTTTATATGGAAGACAAACACGGTATTTGTTAGAGAAAAACCCACATGAAAGGAAGATGAAGTGATTGTGATTTTATCTCCTGAAGGGAATTAGGTTATGATGATCATTTGATGGAGAAACTAGACCATAACTGGCTAACCCAAGGAACTGTGCCTTACTTATTACTGTGATCTGATTTTCTAAAAAATTGTGAAGCATAAATGTTCATGAATTTGCAGAATTATAAATGGTACAATTTTTGCTGCAGTGAGTATAAATATGAACTGGTTATTAAGCTAACTGGGGCAGAGAATTTAATCTAAAAATCCCTTATTAATATATCTTGATCTCAGAGTGAAGTATTTGTTTGAATACCTCCTTTCAGTTGAAGGTTTTTGCCATTTTATAAGATGACAATCACATTGGATCTTATTCAGTGTAAACATGTCAGACCTTTCTATATTATGACAATGCTTCAATAAAATGAAGAAAGGTAAACAGTTGGCTATTAAACACATTTTTGTTTATTGGCCATTCTTAACAAGATTGTGGGAATATAAAAAGAAAGGAGGATATGGAAACAGCAGATCAATATTTTAAAAATAAATTAATTTCTATATTGGTAAACTAGTGCATATATTAATTTAATTTTTTTTACACATCTGAAATATTTTCATTGAAAGAAGTAGATCATCCTGCCAACTAGAAACAATAGAGTTGTCATAATAGCTCACCATGTTCTGAAAACAGGAGAGTGTTAAACTGTCTAAAAACTTAACACAGAGAATTTATGTGAAACATTGTGGTACTTTTCAGTACACTTTAAAGCATTATCACCTCACCTGCAGTGCGAAATTATTCTTCCTTCATTAAAGAATATTGACTGGTAGAAGTATGAAGCCAACTTTTCCCCTCTAGAACACTGTGAGTCTTCAAATTTTCTCACAGTAAAAAATGGCATTTACTATTCTCTTTCTATGTTCTTGGGTATTTGGGGTTATTTTTAAATAATG
Source organism: Zapornia atra (assembly GCA_013400835.1). Lineage (NCBI taxonomy): Eukaryota > Metazoa > Chordata > Aves > Gruiformes > Rallidae > Zapornia > Zapornia atra. The sequence continues at coordinate 26,794 of VZTU01001939.1, read as the reverse complement.
CAAGCTATGAAGATACCATTAATGATGGCTTTGTTTGAAAACTCTGCCCAGTCTGCTTACAAATGAAAGATTGGTGGGTGAAGGGGACAGGATTTGATTATTTTTTTTTTCTTCTTTTGAGGAAAAAGTTAAGGTTTCATTAAAAGATTAACATGTAGGCTTATTTTTTTTCATTCTTCTTTTTTAAAACATCAAAAATTCAATTACAATTTTAGAGGTTCTCCAGAGAGATGGGCAAAAAATAGTTTGAAAAATACTTTTCATCAATGTATGTTATCCTTCTTCTCAGCCATCTTCTTTCATGGAACAAGATCTGAATTACCTATTTTATTCCACAAAAAACTTCCATGTCTTCTATCTGCAGCTGCTAAGTGCTATGCTAATGCAATACTTTTTCCCAATGCACAGATTAGGTTTTTCAACCTTAAGTATGGCAGGATTTAATTTACTAGGAAGTAAATTAGAATTGTTGATGTTTTAAAACAGAGGAATGAAGAAAAATAAGCCTACATGTTAATCTTTCAATGAAACTGTGGAATTCTTTCAATGAGCTACCATTTTTTGCTTGTTTGTTGGGTTTTTTTAACTTTAGTTTAGGGTTTATGGGTTAGTCTAAGTTCAGAATAGCAGCCAGTAGACAAACTCCTTTATGTGTACTTATGGATTTCCTGGTCAAGACATATTTAATGTTTACCTGATATTGCCTATCCATCTAGATATCATTTGTAGCAAGTAGAGAGGAATATGTGCTTCTACAATGTGATTCATATCCTAATGGGTCTAAACTGCCCATTGTAGGTAGCTGTCTGGTTTAATTAGTAAAGATGGAAGTGAGGGCAAAGAAGATCTGTATTTACACATTATGTACTTTACAGGAAATTAGTTTTTTCAGGAAGTAACTTTAGGCTCGGGGTATCATTATGTGGAGAAAGAACTTAAATTCTGATGCAAGTTAACTTTTAAGCCCTTAAATATGGCATTGGATTCAGTCTCAGTTCTGCTATATGACAACCACTCCAAAGGTACTCCAGTGAGTTGTTGGTTGGGTTTTTTTTAGCAAACATCTATGACAAAGTCTGAATTAAATACTTCATTGTGGCAGTTGATTCAATAGCAGATGAATGCCAATACACCCCATTTATTTCCTAGTCTCTCATATCTCAAACCAAGCATGCTTGACTTTCATACTTCATGCTTCTAACACCTGGCACTATTAATGCACTATTAATGCATTTAACATATCTAGAAATGCACAGCTATCACATTAACTATTACATTTTCCCCCTTTTCTTTCTCTGTTTCTTTCCTTTGAAAGCAGTACAGTTCATCCCAATCCTCTAAGACATTTATTAAGAACCTTAAAAGATGAGAGATGGGAGGCATCAGGATAAGTACTGTAGACTTCATGGCCAGAAATGCAATGAGGCTCTTGAGACTATTTCAGGGCATTACTTTATTCATGAGCTAGAGACAGTGACTGCTGAGTGAACAGTGATCATAATAGTATACCCAATGGGTTTGAAGCCTCTTCCAAGCATATACTAAAAGCTTTTAATATTCTCTTGGCTTGTAGCAAATCCCTTCATTATTTGGTGTGTTAAATGAATGCGAAGTGCACTCATCTAAAAATCTGTCTGTCTAAAAATAATATTTTTTGGAAGAGCTGCTTGGAGAATATAAAAGATGGAAAGAAAAAAAAAAAAACCCTCACATGCTTTGAGAGAAAGTTATTTTATTTCATATGCATTAGCAAAGCTGGAGTCAGCATAGGGTTTTTTTCTTTCTTTTTAACAGAAGGGAACAGTGTTGCAAGTTAGAGGTGCTGTCAGATAATACGGTGAAAGAGAGATAGTAAATCAGGTACCATGATACAACAGAGCTCTGAAATTAAAAAAACCAAAACACCATACTGAGGAGGGTAGCTTGTTTTGCATTAACCCTTGTCTAGTATGTGTTACCAATGCAAAGTAGGGTACCATCTGGAAATGTATACATCTTAAAATTCTTCCATGAAGTGAGTTTCTTCAGCTGATCTCAGAGGTTTTTATTGCAATTTACTTTAATGCAGATAAAAGTAAACCAAAAAGAAGAATCCTTATTTAACTTACAAAAGATCACTCAATAACGGTCAGATTTGTGGAGTCATGGTCTTTGGCCACCTTCCTCCTAGATGTACCATGAAGGACTGCTATTACCAGGAGGTATTTTTTTTCCTAATGAATCTCTGCAAGACTTGTTTAGATTTGGATCACTGCAAACAGGAATTTGCCAAACCTAATAGCCTCTAGATTTAGTGATATCAGTGCCTGTAAATATGTCTCGCAGTTTAGATACTTTTAATCTCTAAAGAAAATATTTTTCTCATAACACAAAGAGAATACACTTAGATTACTATCCTTTGCCTCAACAGGTAAGCTGTGTGTTATCAGGAAGTGTTATTATTCAGTTTTATTTCGGCTTTTAAAAATGATATATGCACTTCTGTTCTAAAAGGAAAGAAACTGTGGTGTCATTTTAATGTTTTCTCCATCATCACTTACCTACTTAAATTTGACAACATGATTGGATCTTTTTGACTTCAGAATTGTTTGCATTCTTCAACTGAACCTGCAATCATACACAGTTCAGAAACACACAGAATTGCCAACGCTTTAGAGTTAGCAAGCACTGGTTGACTATACAGCAATCTCTGAGCTCCCTGCTGCACAAAGGTATACATGACCTTGTGGTAAAACCATGGACAAGTGATTTAGTTTTCAGTTCCTTCAAAATCTGCCAGGGGAGCTCATCTTTAATTTACTTCCTCTGAAAGTGAAGGACATTTGTTACCATTTATTTGTGTGGCAGATTTGCAGTGCTAAGATGCTGTTACCCATCATTTTGTGTGGCTGTGTCTGTAAAGTGGTATGGATGTTCTGTCGCCATAGGTCTGAGGTGTGTTAGTACAGCCTCCGGCAGAGCAGGATCCAACCAGGCTTGTGCATTGAACAAGCCTCTGACTGCTTAGTAAAGCATGCTTCTTGTCCTGATGCTTAACTCACATTTGGGCTGTATACTGAGATGCAAGACCACCCAATAACCCTAAGGAATTAAGATACTGGGAGAATGGTGCAGAAGGTTGATTTCAGTCCAAGAAAAAGAAGTAATATCAAGTGTTGTATGCCTACATGGAAGAAGCTGTGGTTTTGTTCTAGAGAATCATGTGGCCATGCACACATATCTCACATTTGCCTGATGGTATTGTGCTATGCATTCTAGCACAGGTAGCATAATTTATATCTACACACATTTCTGGGGAATGGAATATACTTGAAAACCAGCACACATGTATTAATTTAGACCCAGATCCTCAAAGGCATCCAAGTGACTAATTCATCCCAAAATAAATTCTGGCTGGGTACCTCAGTGCCATGGTGCATTCCTACCTTTGATGCACCCTTTTACAGGTTTCAGTTAGGACAGCTACATGCTATTGATGTTTAATTTAAATTTTTTACAGACTAAGGGCTTAATACATCAGGGAATCAATAATGACAGCTATAGACATGTAACCTAAGGGTCATTTATCTACAGTATCTTCATCGCTTGGTAGATACTAATAATGAAAGTAGTAGATGCTGTGAATTTGGGACTGACTCCATAACGTACTATTGCTGCTTTAGCAATCCAGATCACAGAAATACTGGAAAGTATTTTAGATCTTTGCTTGAAGTCACTGAGAAATATAATTGTTAACTCTCAGGAAATTCCATCATTTACAAAAATAACAAATTAAAATTGGTACAAACCTAAACCAAAATCAAACCTTAACATTTTAGTGTCAGCAAAAAAAGTGCTCATTTCTATTCAAAACTGTTAGTGGCTTTTAGGCATTTTAAAATTTGTTATTGGTAAGAACTTTCTAAAATCAAGCCATTCTCATTAAAATATTTTAAAACTATCAATCAAGCTAAGGATTTTCAGCCTGTATTATCAAAATTTAGGAATAACTTCCCTTTGACGTAGAAGAAAACCAGGACTGTGATTAGAATGAAAAATTTTTTCAGGTCTAATATTGGAATTTGAATTTGTGACCCCACAGATGAAAAGGAAAAAAAAAAAGGGCATCTTCAATTAGCTACTGTAAGGAAAACAGTTTTGCTTGTGTCCTTAAAGAATTTATGGAAATTTCTAATAGCATTGTTTTGTTTGCTTTTTAAAGCGTAGAATATTTAATTCAAAGGAAGTTTTTAAAAGTGACAAAAGAAAAGACCAAACTTTTCAGTGACTTAAGCCCTTATCCACTTTTTTCCACCAGAGTTTAACCAAGGTGAAAATTTGGCCTAGAAGTGTCAGCTCATTTGCATTTATGTTGGACTGTTATACACCTTTAAAAATATGAATATACCAGTGTTAGATAAGAGTCTTGAATATGCATTTGTTATTGGTCAGAAAATGAATGAAAAATTGGCCAACAAAATGCAGATTCAGCAATAAGAAACAGAAACCAGATATGATTCACTTCATCATAGCAGAAGTCAGGGAACATATGGAAATGCGAGATTTAATTATGTGAAGAAGTCAAAGGTGCACCTGTTAGGAAAACACTTGACTTTTCATCTTCTCTCATCATTTCCTAGCATACTTACAGGAAAAAAATATCTCCTCCTTCTAAAATTTCCAGAGGACATCTATATTTTATTGTAGAAGATTTGTCACTGGTTAAATAAACTTGCCTAAAGCAAGTTTGTGTTCTTAGCCTCTAATAATATGGGGAAAGTATAAAATATTAAATGCATACCACTACTCATCTGTAAGAGTTAATGATCATATCTGATGATTTTTAAAACATGCATTAAACAACCTATTATTAGTTACTGCACTTTGAATGCATTCTTTACTTAAAAAATAATTTGCTAGTGTCAGCCAGTGTATTTCAAATGTCTCTTAAATAAGTAGTAACAGTAACTAGCTTGATGAACTTCAAGGATAACTTCCAAGAACAGCACTGTCATTAGCTTCCAACATTTGCTTTAGGCTAGAGAGTAACCTGTGTAGCTTGGGATCTTATATACAGGGAAGCAAGAATAAACGCTTTTATATGCTTTCTGAAATGTAAAGGTGCCTCTTTTGGTGTTGTAGGTAAATGTACAAGTAAAATAAGTATTAAAGTACATATTAAACACCAATTAAATGACAACTAACTCTATTTATATCAGTTTAGATATAAACTTGGTATCTGCAGGAATGAATATGGAGATTTTAGAAGACTGATGGGATTCAAAGAAATTGTAAAAACTTATTGCTGCAAAAGTCCCAGAGGGAATCTATGCCCTACCTGAAGAATGTAGGTAATCACACAGTGCCAAGGGATTACTGAGCACTTTAGGAGCATTAACATTTTGGTATTTTTGCTGGTGCTCATGAGTCTTTATAAAAACAGGATTACATCACCCACATTTTTCTTTTTACTCAAGAGAATTTGGGTCAATTTACTGAAAATGGGAGAGTTTACATGGGCCTTTTCATTGACTTTTCAGTGCAAAGGTTTTTGGGTTTTTTTCTGAGTAAGTTCAGTTGGACAGAAGTTAGACTTCATTGATTTGTATCAGTAGTTGTTACACATGTAAAGAAGGCCATTTTATACTGACTTAAGCAGAAAGTACAGCTTTTCATATAACTCAATAGTCTAGTGTGTTATTTTTCAGAATGCCACAATTTCATACATCTTACCCATAACCCTGCTAAGTGTTGTAAATATATTAATAAGTTGTAAAGTAATCCTTTCCCAGATGGAAAACCTTAGAAAATTAGAAAAGTCTGCACACAGGCTATGTATGTACTACACACATAATTGTGTGTGACTGTTAGCTACTCTTTCCTTTTCAAAGGACCTCAGTATTTGACGTGGAAATAAGTCTCATGTTCTCATTTATAAATGCTTAAAGTCAGTCATGAGGACTTGTCATGGTTTTGCCCTAGCCATCAGTAAAATTCTTTTCTTTTGTTTAAAAGAGCAAGGTACTAATGGAAGAACTGTAAATTTTCAAGGAAAATGAGGGGAAAAAACCCCACAACCCTGCTTGCTTACTTTCTTTTGCTTTTTCTTTTTCTTTCTGTGGCTTATATAATATTCAGTGCATGAGTTATATTGATGTGATTTGCTAAGTATGTTTTCTTGTGACAAAGATATTTTAAGGAGGAGATTATGCAATTGCAAGGTCATTGTTGTCAGTTCCCTGCTTCAGTTCTAATACACAATATAAAGAAAATATTTCTTTTTAGTAACTTTTAATGGGATAGATTTCATGATCCATGTAAGAAGTTTGGCAGAAAATGTCAAAACAGGAAGCATGTGATGCCTGGACTGTCCACAGTTTTGAGGTTTGGAGATCTTTGCATCTCCATGGGTGGCTCAGCACATCTGGCCTTTGTTAGTACTCTGTAGGGACTCACTATTCTTTTCTCCCAGAGTCTTACATTACAGATAAATTATTTCTAAATTATAACTAAATTCTCAGGCAATTCATTTCCTTCTTTGTAAGGTATTTTGAAAATGTCTATTAAATTAACTTACCAAGGAAGAAAGAAGAAAGCATACACACACACACATCCATGCAGACACACATTCATGTACTGGAGATTAAATTCAACATCAAATTGACAGTTTGTGGCTAATCTCATCTCTCATGCAGATTAGGCCTTTTGACTGCTAGTGAATTCAAACCAAATGAAATTAGTTAATATCCCAGCTTTAGACAAAGTCATTTTACAGTTAATATTAGTAAATAAACCTATCAGAAGTGGATTCTTCATGTTACAAAATGCAAGGTTGCTAATGCTGGAACTAGCACATGGCAGAAAAACCTAGGAGGACGTATATTCAGTTAGGTGAAGTTTATCTCAATTATAAAAGATCTCATCAACTCTTTCATCTCATCATCATAAAGAGATGAACTCCACATCTCTTTTGCTGACATACTAATAGATAGAGAATTCCTCCAGTTATGTGCTTTATTCTTTTCTACAGTAGTGGCTGCTGTGAACAGGTTGGTCTATATCTATCTATCTGATGCATCTAATTAGTAAAAATATGTTTTACAGGTGGGAGAGGGGAAAGAAACCCCATAATTTGAGACAAGACTGTAATTTAGAGACTTTCAGGATGCCTGTTTGGATGGTAATGGTGAGGAAAAATCTTCTAGTTGAAGATTTTTTAGAAACCTGCTAAATAAAGGTGATGATTTGTGGTCTTCTAGAGTCATCAGAAGGCAATTTGGTGCTGCAAGTGGTGTTTCTCTGAGGTCTGATAAAAGCTATTATTATTTTACATTGCTGCTGTTTGTTTTCCCAGGTAGTCTAACAAGCACACACATTCACAGTCTGAGTAACATTAAAAAAATAATTTGAGATATCTTTTTTTTCCTGCAGTAAAGGAATGGTGATGTGTAGTGAAAGATGAGGAAGAAAAATCGATGGCATTCTGTGCTCTGTATAACTCTGTCAGCCTTGTGGAAATACTGGTTACCTAGCAGTAACATGCACATGCCATGGTTATCTACCACAGATCCGCTGAACGGAACAGCTCTGTGGAGAAGGACCTGGGGGTCCTGGTTGATGACAGGGTGGCCATGAGCCAGCAGTGTGCCCTGGGGGCTCAGAGAGACAATGGGATCCTGGGGGGCATCAGGAGGAGTGTGTCCAGCAGGTCACAGGAGGGGATCCTCCCCCTCTGCTCTGCCCTGGTCAGGCCCCACCTGGAGTGTTGTGTCCAGTGCTGGGCTCCCTGGGATAAAAAAGACAGGGATCTCCTGGAGAGAGTCCAGAGAAGGGCGACAAAGTTGGTTAGGGGCCTGGAGCATCTCCCCTGTGAGGAAAGGCTGAGTGAGCTGGGACTGTTCAGCCTGGAGAAAAGAAGACTTAGGGGGGACCTAATTAGTGTCTATAAATATCTTAGACATGGGATGCAGGGGGAATTGGCCAGCCCCTTTTCAGTGTCTGTGGGGACAGGACAAGGGGCAATGGCTGTAAGCTGGAGCACAGGAAGTTCCACACCAACCTGGAGAAGAACTTTTCCCCAGTGAGGGTGACAGAGCAGTGGAACAGGCTGCCCAGGGAGGTGGTGGAGTCTCCTTCTCTGGAGATATTCAAGTCTCATCTGGGCACCTATCTATGTAATATGAGATAGGGAGCTGCTTTGGCAGGGGGTTGGACCCGATGATCTCTTGAGGTCCCTTCTAACCCCTACGATTCTGTGATTCTGTAAACTGTGATGATGAGGAACACTTTATGTTCATATACAGTGACAATGAGATATTGTTGGGAGACTTTACTCCCAAGAACAAATATGCACTTGTTTGGTTCAATTAGTCCAATAAATCTGCTAGTGGTAAAGAAATTGATTTTGAATTATTTCTCTTAATCTTGTCATCTTTATAGCACCACACTACTAAGCCTTTAAAGCCAATGGAAGTTCCTGATATAAAAGCCTATCTGTTCTTTATATGTTATTATCTTAAAATGCATGTATAACAGTTGCAGTAAGGTAGTTTCTTCATCTGTGGCTCAGAATTTACTCCCAAGAAAGCATTTCTTTGGAAATAAACTGTTTGCTCACTGTTAATTGTTTTAAATTGAGGGCTAATTTATTTTACTTGTCTTTCTTCCCCTCACTACAGTAATGGGTTTAGAAATACACTATCTCTTAAGAGAAAATGAAAATAAAGAAAAGGATAATAAAGTATTAAGACATGTTTTCATTTTAAAGGAAAAAATTGATTTTTAGTAAGACTTCTGCTAGGTTTTGTTTCCTACTTGCAAAACATTCTTTTGAAACACATACAGACTTCTGTCAACTACAATGAGATTTTATTGGTTCTTTCACAGATAAATATACCCAGTGTGGTGTGAGTTAAGACTCCACACTGAGCTTCAAGTTAATATCAGAATATTATTGGAAACACAGAGCTGCTTCTTGGGAAAGCTCACCAGGCTTCTATGTTGCCATATCAAACTCTGCATCTTTATACTGACAAACTATAAGGTCTTGCTACTTGATGTCAGGTGGAAAATTTTGGATAGGAAAGCACTGTTTCTATAATACTAGAATTATTTTGTTATTGCTCTCAAGCCTCTCTTGTTCTGGATTTTTTTACTTGTTGACTGCGAGTTCATGGAAGGTTTTAATTATAATACACTTGATGTATTATTGGGGAATGGATTAAAGCTAAAGGAAGGAAGGTTTAGATTAAATATTAGGGGGAAGTTTTTTACAGAGAGAGTGGTGAGGTGCTGGAACAGGCTGCCCAGAGAAGTGGTGGATGCCCTGTCCCTGGAAGTGTTCAAGGCCAAGTTGAATGGGGCCCTGGGTAACCTTGTGTAGATCCAGGCCTGGAGGTTGGTGTCCCTGCCTGTGGCAGGGGGGTTGGAGCTCTGTGACCCTTGGGGGCCCTTCCAACCCAGACCATTCTATGATTCTATGTACCCAGCGCAAGACATATACGAATTTAAAATAGCACTTGTACAGGTATCAGCTGAATTGAGTATTCCAGTTTGCTATAAAGCATGAATTTCTGAATATCTGACTAATGTTGTAAATACATGCCCCAAAATTTTGACTGCCAGTCTTGTGCTGGATGGTGATGCCTTGAAAAGCTGGAATCAAACTCACTAGCCTTGGTGACTATTAAGCAGGTATCCTTTATTGCAGCACTGGGCACACAGGGGATCCATCGCTCCTCCATATGTGTGTGCACAGTTTAAAGCAAAATTTCTCATATTTATACACATTAATTATACGTATTCATTATAATTTCTAAGAAAAGGCAGGGTTATGCAA
>VZTU01001939.1:808-16680 GCA_013400835.1 Zapornia atra | reverse complement strand
TCCCAAAACATGCAAATTCTTCTTATATTAAAGCTATACAAATTAATTGTCTCTTAAGCTACATCTATATCAATCCACTCAGCATTATTACATTTCATTGAATCAGTGGTGTTGACTATAACTGGAGTTTTTTTAGACCCTCTCTTTTATGCTGCCTTCATGTTCATCAGAAATGTTTCTTACTGCAGTGCTGTTCGATGTTGAGATGATATGGTGTCTAGGAAATAAAAATGAGTGACTGTGTGAGAGTGAGTGCTTTGGATTTCTGTGCAAGGTTTTGGAATTGGGGAGGGCTAGAGGGGTAGCTTCTGTGAAAAGCTGCTGGAAGCTTCCCCCATGTCTAGCAGAGCCGATGCTAGGTGAGGCCAAGTCATCAGGGATGTTAGACAGAGGAATGAGAAGATGTGAGAAACTCTGCAGACAAGAAGGTCAGTGAAAAAAGAGGAGGTTCTCCAGGCACTGTAGGGGAGATTACTCTGAAGCCTGTGGACAAGGGCATGGTGAAGCAGGCTGTCCCCCTGCAGCCCATGGAGGATGATAGTGATGCAGAGATTCACCTGCAGCTCATGAAGGACCCCATGCCAGAGCAGGTGGAGGCACTTGAAGGAGGTTGTGACCCTGTGGGAGGTGCATGTTGGAGTAGGCTCCTGACAGGACCTGCAGCCCCTGGAAAGAAGAGCCCACACTGGAGCAGGTTTGCTAGCAGAACTTACAACCCTGTGGTGGACCCACCCTGGAGCTCTCTGGTCCACATTGGAGAAGTTTGTGAAGAGCTGTAGCCCGTGGGAAAGACTCACATGGGAGAAGTTCATGAACAACTGTCTCCTGTGAGAGGGACCCCATGTTGGAGGAGGAGAAGAGTGTGAGGAGTCCTCCCTCTGAGGAGGAAGGGGTGGCAGAGACAAATCATGATGTACTGACCGAAACCCCCATTCCCCTGTGCTGCTGAGGGGCAGGAGGGAGAAAATTTGAGAGGGAAGTTGAGCCTGGGAGGAAGGGGGTGTGTGTGTGTGTGTGTATGTTTTAAGATTTGGCTTTATTTCTCATTACTGTTTTACTTTGGTAATAATTGAGATTAATTTTGAGTCTTTTTTAACCTGTGATAGTAATTGCTGAATGAATGATCTCTCCCTGTCCTTACCTTGAAGCTTTCATTATATTTTCTCTCCTCTGTCCAGCTGAGGGCAGGAGTGACAGAGTGGCTTTGGTGGGCACCTGGCTTGCAGCGCAGGTCAACCCACCACAGTGAGATGCTAAAGGCAGAGATCAATTATAAGTATTTAAAATGCAGCCTAACAATGTACATCTGTGAAGGTAACTAATTATGCTAAACAGGCATTTTTATTAGAAGCACATCATACAAAAATGGCAGAGTTTATCTGCTGATGTGAGGGAACAGACATTTGAGGAAGATACTTCAGGCTCTCTCTAAAATCAATGAGAAGGTATACAGTGTAGTTAATCACATTTAAGGTTTGATTCATCCTTCAGCGTATGCCTGCTTTGGAGAGATGATTCACTCCTCTGACTCTATTAACTGGATCTCTACTGGTTGCGATGGGATCTCGTGCAGCTAGTTTAGGTAAGAACAGAGATGGTATTATGGATGTCTGAAGTAAAATGGGATGAATCCTATTACACTGGAACAACTTGCATTGCCTAGGGTGGAAATGAATTACAAGAAAGAAAATGTAGCAAAGATCTAAAGACTGCTCTTGTCTGAATTGGGGGTCCATAACCAGAAGAGATGAAAAAACCTTATCACCTTTAAAACTCAAGCTGAGATATATATATGTATACACACATATATATATTTAAAGAATTGCAGAACATGCTGTAGTGAGAGCAGAGAATAGAACTTGAAGAAAGATATCATTTCCTGTCTCATGCTATATTCAAGTAAACCTAAAGAATTCAGATCAAAGTTGCAGTATGAATATTCATAGAAACATAAGTTAAAGCCTTCCCCAATATTTATTCAAACTTGTTATTTCCAGTAGAAAAAAATACCCCTAAATTTAGAGTAAACTTAGAACAGGAATACTCTAATGTGAATACCAGTGCTACTGTGCAACCAATTAATGCTGTATTTTATCCTAGCTAACAGTCATGGAAAAGTGTTTTTTTCAAAGATATTGATAGCTAGTTTATGTGTGTGTTAGCTGATTCCCCTTATAATTTTCATCCTAATTGTTGTTTTTCATTCCTCATCAGAGCTGGTCAGATAACAAAAAGTCCCTCATGAATATTTTAATGAATAAATAGAGTGAGCTTCTATGCTGTTATTCTGTGTACTTTGTTGTATGTTATTTGACAGCATTCTGACAACTGAAACTTTGTTCATGAAAATGAGTGCAAATCCCCAAAGTGTAAGCCAGTGTGATTGTTCATCCAAAAATACACACCAGTAATATATTCTGCACTTTCTCTAGTTGTCAGTTGTTACATGCCTGTTTAAAAAGCTTCACATATCCACTGGGCTTGGAAAACTGTACTGTGAGACTTTAATAAAAGATTACATGTGATGAAGGAATACCAAAATTAACTGATTGTTCTGAAGTGTGGAAGGTTACAATTAATTTTAAATAATCTGATTGATGATTAAGTATTTACAGTATGAATAATTAGGGCTGCAACCAATGCACAAAGAATTATTGCAGTAATGGGGAGTGCTTACATAGTTGAAGTGAAGCACACTTCTGAGCTTTTTGCTGGTTTGTAATAATCCTTGTTTAGAGATTCTGGTTCTATTTGCCAGTGATGTTAGAATTAATAAGCAAGGAAGAGAAGGAAGAGGCAAGAAGCTGACTATTGCTCTGTGTTACTTCTGTTTTACACAGATGCCACCTCTACTGATTGTACTGGAGTAGGTTGGGAGTAAAGTATCAATTACACCTATATTATTCCCAACAGCAAAAAATCAGCAAATCCAAGTATTTGAACAACCACATAAATACAAATCAGCTTTTGCTTTGGAGCCTGGATAAAAACATGTACAGGTAAGAAAAAGCCTTCTGTTTTACCCTCTGCCGCTGATGATTTTCCCTCACCCTGAAACAGCCTCTCTGACTTTTTTTCTTTGACTTCTCCATGTCTAATAGTTTTTGTTCCAGATGCCATCTCATCATTGTTAAAGCACATAGTTGCTACAGTTCCTCTTTTAGATAAATAATTCAGGTTTATTACCCTTTGTGAAATGGGATTTTTCAAATCTGTGAACTGTTATTTTGTTCTCTAATTCCTTAATTTTTGAGAGAACAATCTCTTTAATGTCTGTTTCTTCATCTTTAAACGTTAGGGTTAGCCTTGTATTTGATTTAATCTCCATTAAAACTTTATAAACCTTGCATGGATTGCTTTGATGTTCCCTTGCATACAGTGAGCAGACAGTCAGATTTTTTTCAGTCTTTTTCATAACACAATTCTTTGAAGCTTGATATAATTTCTCTTGCATTAGGACATACTCTATCAGCAGCAATTATACTGTTTCCAAGATATGGTGCTAGGTAGAGTGAATGCACATCAAGCTGATGCATTCCACAGGTTGCAAAGAATTTGAAAGAAAAATGGGGTTGCCTATAACCTTTAAACAGATTTTTAATAGGGGTGAAATAGGGTTTTTGATTTACTATTTATCTGATATGAGATCTATATATTTAAACATATATATATTAGAACAGCTCATCTTGAGGAGATGTAAATTCAGGTGTACTTGCAGTCTGTGTTTATGTGTGTGCTTTATAGTAAGTTTAAGCTTGCTTCTAAGAATTCTGTTAGAAAGAGCAAGTGACACATAGGCAAACTTAGAAGTTCCTGCAGGACTCCAATGTTACACTGCTTAGGGACCTATAATCTACCTTATTTCCTACCTACTTCTCTTCATGTTTTAATTTGAGTATTACAAAACCATCTAGGCATATGAAAGCTGATTTATATACTAAGTATATGGCAAAACTAAGTCAATTTATACTAACTGAGGATTTTTCTTGTGCTCTATTTCAAATATTCCTTCTCCATGTCAGTCATGATGGTACAAAGACATGAGCATATATGAGAAATCATTAATAGCTGCACTTCATGATGAATTATTTTGAATATTAAAAGAATTTCACCCTATTGTTGGTATGAAATTTTTCATGATCATGAATATGCATTTTGTCACTGTGGCCCCATCAACCTTTACTCTAGAAGTCTCTGGAGCATCATGAGATATGTGATGAATTTAAATCTGATCATGGCCTTAACCTGGGTCTTTTCTAAATATGATAGTGTCTCCTCCTAAAAGTTTCTAGAGAGAAAGAAAAAATTCCTTCATATCTTAGAACAAAAAGACATTTTATCTCTTAACATTGACCTTTGTAAAGAGTTACAGAATAACAGAATAAAAAATGGATCTTTAATTCTGTCATTTTTCAAGACTTCCCCCAACTTCAGAAGAATCACACAGCCTCCTTTCTCCTGTGTTGACTCCAAGTGCACAAATACATCTTCACTAGCCAAAAGAAACAATGGAAAATAAAGAAAAAATGCTTTCTGTTTGAGTAAAAGGAAAATGAATATAAGGAAAACACTTGTGTGTGTGCTTTGTTTCATTTATTTTTAATATTAAAAAATAAACATAATGAATATGAACAAATCACAAAAGAATAAATGACAGGCAAAGGTGGCAGCAGTTTCCCTAACATTATTGAGGATGACTGAAGGAGAATGCAAGAAGATTCAGGAGAAAACCAGCTGGAGCAATCATTACTTGGAGATTTTTCTAACTGATTGAGACTCTCCCTTTGTATTTACAAAGTTGGTGGGTAACTACTTGACAAAGCTACAATTTCAAACTCAGGTCTTTAGTAACAAGCTTTGCTGAGTATGAACTGTGCTTGTTCTAGAAAGCGCTAGAAACCAAATCTTTTCTCTCTGCTGCTGGTCACCTTTTTGAAGCTCAGTGTGGAGTTTTGACTCACACCACACAGGGTCTATTTATCTGTGAAAGAGCCAATAAAATTCTCATTGTATCTATCTGATGCTTAAGACTATAAGCAGTTTATTTAATGGAGTTTGGTCAACTGTACAAATAAAGGCTGTCCTAGGAGCAGATGACTTGTCTGTTAGCTGCCTGCTTGCCCACCCACTTGAACTGGCTTCATGAAATATTGATTTCATGCAAAAGTGGAAGGATAGGAGAACAGCAGAATACAAATTTTGGAATCTAGGACAACATAATGTGTTGTTTTGTATTTTAATGATTAATGTTTAGCAAAGCCTTTGCCATCCTCATATGAGAAGTGTTGTATTTGTAAAGTCTGATGCACACATCTGCCAATAAAAGAAGGACTAATCATTTGGACACACAAAAAAAAGCACTATAAAGAAAAGTGCCTTTTCCTTCTCACTTTATACCCTTTTATCTATTCAGTAGGTTAAATGATTGCATCCTTTACTTTACAGAAGTTGATCTTATCATTATCCCTCTCTACTCTGCCCTCGTGAGGCCCCAGCTGGAGTCCTGTGTCCAGATCTGGGGTCCCCAATACAAGAAAGATGTGGAACTGGTGGAGAGGGTTCAGAGGAGGGCCACAAGGATGATTAGAGGGCTGGAGCACCTGCCCTACAAAGAGAGGCTGAGGGAGCTGGGCTTGTTCAGCCTGGAGAAGAGAAGGCTGCGGTGGGACCTCATTGCAGCCTTCCAGTCCCTGAAGGGAACTTATAAGCAGGAGGGGATTAAACTTTTTAAAAGGGCAGATAATGGCAGGACAAGGGGGAACGGACTAAAGCTAAAGGAGGGAAGGTTTAGATTAGATCTTAGGGGGAAGTTTTTTACAGAAAGAGTGGTGAGGTGCTGGAACAGGCTGCCCAAAGAAGTAGTGGATGCCCTGTCCCTGGAAGTGTTCAAGGCCAGGTTGGCTGGGGCCCTGGGCAACCTTGTGTAGATCCAGACCTGGAGGTTGGTGTCCCTGCCTGTGGCAGAGGGGTTGGAGCTCTATGATCCTTGGGGTCCCTTCCAACCCAGACCATTCTATGATTCTATGATTCTATGATTCTATGATTCTATGATTCAGGGCCTGATCCATATAAAAGGAGACTTGGGCAGCCCTTAGGTGTCCAGATCTGAAATATATCAAGTCCCACGTTCATGTATCATTAGATTCTAGAAACCTTAAGTGCCTTAGGTTTCTACAGTTTTTCTCTCTTATACTCTGTATCTAGAAATGTCCCTCTGGACAGGCCTGATGTAACCAAAACTTCTTCACACACAAAATAGAAGCAGTCTGAGAAAGATGTGACGAATTTTTTCTTGCCTTGAACTCATGTAAGGACATTAAAATATGCAACAGTATATATAGAACTTTTAAAATATGGTAACACTACCAATAGTAGAAGTGGCAATAAACGTTTTGTACATAGCTAAGCATAGAAGTGGTATATAACTGCAAACAGGCAAATGGAGACTTGTAGTTTATTTCCTCAAACATTGTACTTTATGCAAGTTGTGAAATCTAAAAGGTAAGAGGAGAGGAAGCATAATGAGAGATGACATAGAATTGAGATAACTCTACAGAATGTGCAGGAAAGATGCTTGGTGAAACCAGAACAAGTCTTGGTCCATCCTCAAAAAGATGAACTGTGTCAAGAGTAAATGTGGTCACCTATTTCTGTGGAAGGTGTTGAGCAGAACAAAATACAAGTAAGGAAAATGGAGAAGAAAAAAACACCCATAGTTAGGCCACTTCACCAAAGAGGTCTCCATCCTGGCTACTTCCATCTCAGTAACTGGGTACCTTAGCCCTCTGTTCTAATGTGCCTTAACTAGAGGTGTGTGGTACTGTTCACCTTCAGCTGGCTTAAGATAAAATCGTCAAGGATTAACTGAACATATAGTGATAATTATTATATTGACTACATATATTGTCAATGAATATCAGTCCAATAAAGTGTTGAAATTGGAAACAGTTCTTTAAGCACTTCTATCAGAATTTTCCATAGTATATGCATTATAGAAATATATTCAGTCTGTGGCACAGTCTGTTTGTCTTACTGATTTACCCTGTAGAGGAAGAAGTGTTTCTTAATATGCCTTCATAGTGTGCAAAAAGCTTTTCTCAGTTGATACTTCACAGTGCTACTGTAGCACAATTAAATAAGAATTATTTATCATTGTATTAAAAGAATACCAAAATCTCACCCAAGGCAATTATTTTGTAGATTTGAATTCTATTAGAAGGATAAATAAATAGCTCCTGTTAAAATGCATATACAAAGACCTAATTGTTTCATTGTAAGACATCTTTAAGTTGGGGCTTTATTCCTTTTCTACCTTTTTTTTTTCCTTTTTTTTCTCTTCTAATTATATATCATGCTCTGACAACAGCAATGTAGTACATGGATGTTTTTTAGCTGTGCTGCAGATACCAGCCTATGGGTATATTTAGCAACTCCAATAACACTTCACTAGTCATTCTCAGAACATTTAAAAATGTACAAAAGTGTGAAGATAAACCCCCTCAGAGAGCCTCTTGTCTCCAGTGGCGCACAGTAGCAGGTCTCTAGCTGTCTTGGGAAGCATGGTCCTTGTGTCTTTCAGATCAATTCATCTAATGAAATCCAGCAAATTAAGTATTAGAATTGGTGAGAGATAAAAGAGTGAAAAGCTCAAGATAACTTTCGTGAGGGATTTATTTTTCTTTTTATATATATATATGTATTTTTGGAACACATACCTAAGGTGTAATCAGTTCTGAACCTTTTGAATCCCACTGTGCCCAAGCAGGGGATAGCTTCATCTACATATTTTGCAGGGAAAGGACAAGCAGCAGGTAAGATGCTGATGGAGGCTGGGTGAGGAAGAGCCTCACATCTTTGTAGTTGTCTCTTCTAACAGTGTGGAATGCAGGGTGGCTGAGAAAAGGTATATAAAAGGGACTGTTTACTCTCCAGAGCAATCTCACCTCCTCCTTAGCCCTTTTTGCAAGTTCTGGCAGTACAGCGCTGCTGAAAGAGCTTTGGCTGAATACAGATAGTCTCTGAAAAGGCAATTGTACAGCTCCCTCTGACCTGAGTGGAAGCTGGATGATGTAGGCTGTAACTTCCAGAACCAAACTACTTCTTTGACAGATTCTTGAACCAGTCTTTGATTCTCTAATGTAATAGATTCTGGATTCAGAGAGGCGGGGACTAAGTTACAGCTAGTCAAGTCCACACCTAAAGGTCCAATTCAAGGAAAAGACATAAGTACAGCTTTAAATCAACCACATAGCTGAGATCCATTAACATATGGAACTCTTTAAGTCTGTGTCTAATATTAAATACATACTTAAATAGTTTGCCAAATATAGATAGATTACGTATGTAGAAATGATTAAAAGCTTTGCTGAAAGAGCACTTTGTAGGAAGAAAAGACAAAGCCTTTACTTCCTCAGGTTGCTAGTGTGCCACGACTTGCATCCTGAACGTAGGAAAAGGTTTCTTAGGTCTGCTGATAAATGAAATAAATATCTCTGTTTTAGTGAGACTTAGAGTGAATAATTATGAAAGACCGTGGGAATTAGGAAAATGTCTGAAGAGCACACACTTGAACAGGGATATCTGTATCCTGAGTTCAATTAGGCCCTGAATTTAATTTTCTGTTTTCTGTGTCAGCCCTTGTCATATTCTGTTTGCTTTTCTTCTACTTCCTCATTCTTATCCACTTGAGACCCCTTCTCCTTTCCTTTCCTGTCTTGGATTTGAAAGATATTTTGTTGTTAATATCTTTTCCTTATCTTTCATAGCATTTTTTTTTCTCTGAATGCGTGCCAAATTACTCATACTCTTCACTTTGTATTTCACTTTTATTTCCTTGCTAACCAATGTCTGTCCTACTTTTTTTCCTAGCAAATCTGTCTTGCCATAATACTAATTAAAAAAAAAGAAAAAAGCCCCAAACATGACATGGACTTAAACACCAATCCATAATTCTCAGCACTGCTTAACGACCACCATCCTCCCAGGCATCATTTGACTCATCCTGGTTTGTACTTTTGTGGGCAGTATGCAGGCATGATTCATAGCAAATGCCAAGGATATTCTCCACGAGCAGCCAGAACAAGGCCAGACTAGTTTGCTTCCCCTATCCTATGCAGTCATTCAACACTATATAACTTGGCTATGATGCCTCAAACACCTCCATGCACCTTCATGACACAGATTAGGTTATGCATCACTCACCCAGACTTTTTGCTGATGGGTTGCTGTACAGCCCATACATTATTTCAGATGTTCTGAACCAAGCAAATATATATTTATATTTTACAATGCCTTAGGGCTTCAGCAGTACTGCATGTGGCTCAGAGAGGGCCCAGAGCCAAGCTCTATGTAATGTATATTTGAATACTCTGCTTTAGAAAGTGTATTGCGGCTGTGAGCCAGTCTGTGCCACTTGGTCTCAAATGAGAAACTGTCCTCGGCTTGTTTTACATACTAATGTAGATTCATCCTAAGAACAGTCAGGGCCTGGCTTTGCAAATACATCTTGTTTCCCCAGCTGCGTTCCCTGTTTGGATGCACCTAGGAGGAGTGATGTGCCAGAGGCTCTTCACAGGAGAAAGAGGCCTGGAGCAAGCTGTTTCACTGATGCCTTGTGATGCGAGTGGCGTGCAGTGATGATAGCAGTGTATCTCCATCTAGTCACCCCAAATGTTAAACTTCACACATGTAAGTAGATCTGTCACTGAACAGGCCCTGACAGCTGAATGTGGGGTTTTAAATAGGCTTACTGGTGCTGGACACATAGAAATGCCACAGTCAAATTGCAATGATGTTTGTCTAGGGACAAGAAGACATTAGTGGGGACTTAATTTATGTGTAGGCATATTCACTGTTGCCTTACCTTTGCTTGGTCCTGATTATCTCCCACTGAAGACCCTCAAACTTGGTTTTACTGTTTTTTCTTCAGTAAAGGCTACTTCAAAAAGTAGAATTTGTTGCCAAGGAGTCTATCTTTACTACATTTTAAGAGAGCAGTTTTTTTACCCTAGTATATCTGTTATTAGTAGTCAAAAGCACAGACAAAAAGGAGTAGAATTTGAAAGTTTCCTTTTCAACCTTCACTTAAGCTTCAACATTTAATTGTTACAACTCTCTCTAAAATGTTCTCATTTTATCAGCTTGCAGTTTATTTTTATGAATTTGCAAAGGTGAGATGTGGTTGCCCACTTCTTGTTTCTCTCCCTTAAGATCCCAAACACAAAGACAAAATTCACCAGTTTAATTTGGATGGACATAATTTTTATAGTACCAGGGCTTGTTTATATTGTTCCCAAATGCATGATGAGTATTGTACCTATAGGTATAAGAAGCACCAGTAGATGGCTCTGTGATTCCTGAATTATAAGCAAGGAAGCAAAGGAGGCTTTGATAAGCTTTGACTTTTGTGAGCGTATTTGATTTGGTGACACCAATGACAGGAATGAACTTCATGCCGACTTGCTGAAATGGGACACTTCCATTTGTTATGCCATGCTGTTCCAAAATGACCAGCCTGTCCTCGACCTCCATCAACCTTGAGGACTTCCGATGGAGCACCAGGAATCCTGTTGTCCTGTACAAGCAACAGCTCCAAATAAATCGGCAGCTGGATGACACCCAGCTTATGGAAGAGGGCAGAACTGCTAAGCATTGTCCTGCCCTGCTCACTGCAGAGTGATAAGCATGAAGTTGTGGAAGCTGCTACATGTGCCTGAACCCAGCAGTCCCGTTCCCTGGGAAATGGGAATAAATCTGAGCATAGCAGAACTGTACTGCCTGGTTGTTTCTGTTTTGCTTTAAAAATAAATCTCTCTGAGGATGGGATAGATAAAAGCAAGAAGGAAACGCACTGGAAAGCCCCCTGCTTTTATTAATCAAGGATTTTAATCGTTTGTTACAGGCAATTTAGATGAAGAAGTAGGATTTCCTTACTGCACAGCTCCCATTCCCGAGGGCAGGACCAGGGTGTGCATACAAAGGAGATTTTAAGCATGCTTGAGTGCTCTTACTGAAGTCTACTGGGCCCCCTACATGTAATCTTCCACATGTTAAACTTTTTGGAATATGTGTAAAAATTACTATACAAAAGGGAGTTTGAAAATTTCTGTGTGGGACTCTGCACCCAATACAAATGTTGTCTCTATCTAAATGTAAACTGAGACATCTAAGTTAAAAGCATAGGCATGGTGGGAATTTTTCTAGAGTCTGAGAAAGAGCAGAGAGCAATTTAATGTCTACCAAAGCAAAGACGTCTCATCTGTACCAGTTGAGATGATTATTTGTGTTTTAAATAAATCCAAACCCATATGAAAGCAATATAGAAAATGTTAAACTTAACTTTATAACTGCTATATTTTCCCTGAAATACTTTCTCTACATGAAAAATATTTCATTTTATGCTTCATGTTGAAAAATATTATTAGCAACCTCCCCCAGAAAATTATCCTAAATGTACTTCTAAAGAAAATTTATTTTATAGACATTTTCCAACTAGTCATAGTGTGCATTTCAATAGCACTGTCTCTGCTATTGTTTACCTGCTTTAAAAACATTCAAGCTGTTTCCAAAAACGATTCTTCAAAGAGCAAGAATATGCAAGGGTGTTGATGTTTAAAGATCAACGTTAAACTCTATGTGTTTATATCAATTACTCACACATAACCAAAACACCTTCTTATAAAAACATGATGTTCTCTAAACTGCTTACTAGCTTCCCTTGCCATTGGCAGAGTAAGGAAAGTAAGATTACAATGGAAAAAATTCATATAACACTACTTTTTATTTTGCTGCAGAGAAGCTGCATATGGAGAGAACATTCCATTTATATAATGCAGTAAATTTCTGTGACCATTCATTTACTTAGAAAAGGCTGAAGTATCTCACAGCGTTCAGTATTCAGTACTGGTATTATCTTGGGAAACAACAGTCTTTAATCTGAGACACAAGTATTACTATGCTTTATAGTATACAAATACAGCCATATCTAACTAGGTAAAAGACAAACCTGAGTTTAAGGCAGTCTGTAATTTCTCTAATTTTTTATAGCCTTCTCTAGTATTTTTTTAATTGACCTTATTAATGAAAATTATTCTTTTATATTGATACTAATATTATCAGGTAAGCTGCTTTATGCTACATTACATTGCATTCACTACCTAAGTGCTGGCAGTGCTAATGGAATAACTGACGTGTGGCAAAATAGCTCAAAGCTATATTCAACTTTTGCTCTATGGCAAGTGTCCTGGTTTCAGCTGGGATAGAGTTAGTTTGCTTCCTAGTAAATAGCATGTGTTGTGTTTTGGAGTAGTATAAAAATAATAATGGTGATAACACATTGATGTTTTAGTTGTTGCTAAGTAGTTCTTATACTAAGTCAAGGACTTTTCACCTTCTCATGACCTGCCAGTGACAAGGCTGGAGGTGCACAAGATTCTGGGAAGGAGCACAGAGAGGACAGCTGACCCCAAATAACCAAATGGATATTCCGTGCTATATTATGCTATTCTCAGCATATAAATTGGGGGACAATGATTGTTGTTCAGGTATTGGCTGGACATCGATCATTGGTTGGTGAGCAATTGTTTCCATTTGAAACACTTGTTTTCCTTGTATTTTATTTCTCTCTGTTTTACTATTGACATTTTCATGACTATTGTTGTTATATTTTATTTCATTTTACTTATCAAACTCTTCTTATGTCAACCCAGGAGTTTTCTCACTTTCCCTCTTTCTATGGTTTCCCCTATCCCACCAGGGGGGAGCAGGGGGGGAGGGGAGCAGAAGTGATGGGGGAGGGAAATGTCAGAGGGAGTAAGTGGGCTTAGTTTCCGGCTGGGGTTAAACCACAAGTCTGAGATAATTAGATTGCAATATGTGAATCTAATATGACCTCTGGATTCAAATACCTAAAGAATGGGCTAGCAGGGGGGAATACCTTCAGGTTCAAGTAAATACAGGCTATGTATCCACTTAGCTGCATACAGTGGAGATAGGCAATTACGACAAATGTTGTATTTGAAAATATTAGTTTATCAGCAATATTTGAGTTCTTCATCCTTACTGTGTCGTGACAGATAGATATCTGTCTGAAACGAGACTACTTCTGAGTCTTCCAGCTTTAACCAGCATCATAGAACTGACAGGGACTGATGGAGAGATGAACATTCATTCCTTTCTGAGTTGCAGAATTATCCCTATCCCCATTCCCTTCCTGGATCAGGAGCATGTTTGAACACTGCAGTCATATTGCATCTTAAAATTAAAATTAGGATTTATGGCCTGTAAAAAAACAGATTCAGAAAGTTAGAGAACAAATTAAATAACTGCCACAGATAGTATAAAAAATCTTTTAAATATTAATACCATTTTTACTAGCTGTAGATCCATCTACTATAGGGGAGTGCCTGTATATATATTTTTTTTTATGCTAACCGCAAGCACACTACCATGGTGTGATACTAGGTAAGATAAAAGCAGTAATTTTTCTGAAGGATTAAGTGTGAAACCCCAACATACTGAATTTTCAGTCATCTTAAGTTAAATGCTAAAAAATAACATCCATTCTTCTCTTCAATATACAATTTTAAAATTGTATAAAATATAGAATTGTATAAAATGTAGAATTTTTTAAGATTCTGAACTATTACACTTAATGCACTTACCCATACTCATATAATAACTGCTGGAGAATTCAAAGCACAGACTTGTTTTCTCACTTTTGCTATAACTTGTCTATACTATACACTGCATGCAAGAACTGTATAGTAGATGTGCACTGAAACAAAGACATAGTTTCTGCCATAGATATAGTGGAAAAGGCAAAAAAAGAAAACTAAATTGGAGACACCAACAGAAACCTTTGAATGGAGAAATTCCTCATGTTTGCAAAATGTTTATGGATATGAAAATGAACACTGGCAAGTATCACTATCTTAGCAAAACCAAAAATCATATGCATAGACACACTCATGCACACATACACACTCAAGCTAGCTGCTATAGCATGATGTGATTGTTTGCCCTGGGGGGGTTTGATGTGGTGGATTTTTATAACAGAAAAGGTTTGGGTTTTGAAGTTTTCCTGCTTCCTAAACCAGCTGTATCCTTATCCTCTATCAAGTAAGATTGGAGAGAACTCAAAGCAGATGGTATAAAGTAACCAGAGTGAGGGATGAAGCAAATATTTCAGAAGAATTGCGAGCAAAGCCGTTCTATCTGCATCATGCCAGGACACTTCTCGGCCCACATCCACACTATAATTAGGTATCACATGGGATCCATTGCTAGTAATGCTTTCACACCACAAACTCAGAATGATTTAGTACAAAATTTAGAAATGGTACAGATGGACATCTTTGCTTTTTGGCACATTAGGGAGTCTTTATTTGAAAAATGTTTTGATACATATTTTTAAATGCTTTTAAGTGTATACACATATAATGGCATAAAATCATAAATAACTAGTCATTTGCCTTAAAGTGTGTCTATTTTTCACTGCTATGTAGATGTGCTCTGCTTTATATAAAAGCAAGTTCATGCAGTATACATCTTTTAAGACCATTCTTGATGGCAATATTGGGTGAGAAAGCAGCCTTTCCATATAAAATTTCTCTGTAGATGTTCTTTAAGGAACACTCCTCTCTGTATAAATGAAAAGTATGTTTCTCTAGGGGACTGATTGTACCATTCACTGAATGAAGAAAACCACAGACTCCACAAACCCTGCTAGGAATGAGTGGCTAATGACAACATATCCCTTTATTAACTAGAAGGATTTCTATATCCTATCCAGACCTCTCCAAAAAGGATTATTTTATTGATTTCAGGAAGCTGAGTGAATTGAATGACACAAATAAACACGTTATTAACATGCAACAGCCTCAAAAAAACTGTAGGTTTAGATCAGGTCTCCAATATTTCTTCAGTTGAAGGATTCATTGGCACCTTACCAACAGCCCAAAGGTTGCATATAATTTACATAAAGTAGATCAGATTTCTTCCCTTCTCATCTGTTTGAAGGTAGGATGAGATGCACAGAATCATTTTTTCAAGCAGATGTTGGTGGTTAGACAAATACACGCAAGGAAGTCCTTGGATGATTGATAAAGGAATATTCTTAAAGGTCAAAATAATGTGACCTTGAAATATAGCTATCTGAACAGTGTCAAGGCATATTGCTTTCATTTTGTTTCCTATTAATGGTTGAAAATGCTGTTATATTTCTTTCTGCATGAAAAATAGTTAATGAACCTGGAACTTCTGAATTAGGAATAAAAAAACCCCAACTCCCTACAGTAATCAAATACTCCAATTCTTTAATGGACACCATTACTAGAGGCTATTGTTCTTTTGTCCACCTGAGCCTTGGTAGAGAGACATGATTATGAAGAGTATAAATCCATTTGACATTAACAAGCATATTGAGACACACTGTAAACTGCCAACAGTATGAATTAAGGAAAAACAGAAGAACAGCAAAACCAAACTGCAACCTTCAGAAAAAAAATGTATAAGTATAGTTCTTTAAAAGAATAAGTAGAATTTTTATATGAGGTTTTAATGAATAGTGACTTCAGAAGTCTGATAACAAACTGACCATTCATTATTAAATGGAATCTGTGACATGTTCTTTTAAAGGCTGTGGGCTTGATCATTCCTGACTCCTAAATTAAACAACACAGTCAAAAAGGCATGATTTTATATTTATTCACAGAGTAAACACTCAGAATGTAAGAAAGACAGATTGCATTTCTTGTACACAGCTAAATGGTTGAATCCTTGCTTTAAGTAAACTGCTGAACACAACTTTAATTATTAATTAGGAATCAGCTGAACCTAAGATTAATTATAGAACAGCTGCTGCTGCAGACCCA
>VZTU01001938.1:172634-183854 GCA_013400835.1 Zapornia atra | reverse complement strand
GACTATTCCTGGCCGGTCAATATTGATTCAGCCAGCTCAGGTGCAGCAGCTCAGCCTGGCAGCACCGTATTTAGGGCCCGGCGGGAGGCGAGGCGGGCAGCTGAATCGCGGGCATTGTCCGCGGGAGGAAGAGGGCAGGGAGCGGATGTCAGCTCTGCAACCGGCAGCGAGCGGCTCCCGGCTGCAGCCGGGCGGAGGGTGACNGGGGGGGTGGGGGGCGGTAGGCAGGTGCCTGTCTCCTGCAGTCTCTGAGCTGGGTGCGTGGCTGCTGGACACACAGACACTACGGGTCGGGGGGGCAGAGGGCAGTTGGGAGCCCCAGGTAGCAGAGTAGGTCTAAAATAGCTCCTTGCCCCCCCTGCACCTTGGGGTGGTCCAGGCCAGCCCAGGGTTGGGTGGCTCTGGCCAAATAATCCTGATGCACCTGAGTGTGCATCAGCGGGCAGAGGAGAGGGTGAGGGGCTGGTTGTCCTCGTTCTCTGTTTTGGGACATGCCTGTCCCCTCTGGCAGCTCCCACAGGGCTGCATTGGGAGGCACAGGGCAGATGGCACAGTGCAGCCTCCATAGTGACATGTGGGGAGCTGCATGGAGGGCTGAAAAACCACAGTGAGAGTGTTCAAGCCAGAGCCTGGGCCAGGGTTTATTTCCACAGCTTGCCATAGGTGCCCAGGAGCCACCCAGGCAAGGCTGGGCTGCTGTGAGCTGGGAGCAGCCACATGTTGGAGGCGAGTGGCAGCTGGGAGCACAAGGAACCCTGCCAGCCTGCACGTCCCCAGCTCTCGTGGGACGCTGCTGCCTCAGGGTGCCTGGGAAGCAAGTTGGAGACAGGCAGGACTCTGAGTAGGTACAACAAGGCTTGCTGCAGTCACAGCCCTGTAGAGGTGAGGTTGGTGTCACCACAGCCATCACAGGTGCCTGAAGTCCTCAAGGGCCACACGGGCAGCATTGCGTCCTGCCGCTCCCATCACTCCTCCTCCTGCAAGGAAGCAGAAAAGGGGAGCAGTGGGCAGCTCCGGTCTCAGGAGATGGGGCTCCTGGCACTCTGGCCCCAGGAGATGCAGCCCAGAGCTGCACCATCTCTGTGCCTGTGTGAGGGCAGAGGGAAATGGACTCCCACATGCACATGGCTTGTGCTGCCCTTGCATCTCTTCCATGCACTCTGTTCATCTCCTCCTGCAGCCACCCAGGAGGGTCCAGGTTCCCAGCCCTACTCACCAGGGTGGGCCCCACTTCCACACAGGTACAAGCCAGGAACTGGGGACCGATAGCCCGAATAGGATGGCACTGGCCGGGCAAAGTACAGCTGGTCCAGAGACATCCCTCCGTGGAAGATATTCTGTAAGCAGAGCTCAGGCTGTGTGACCTGGCTGAGCCCAGCCTGGTGCTGTGCCCCCCATGAGCACTGGCACCAGTGGATGCTCAGGCCTGAGCCTACACGGTACCCACCCCACCGGGCAGGCCAAAGATCCTCTCCAGGTCTGGTGGTGTCAGGATGTCCCTGCCGATGATGGATGCCTTGAACCCCGGGGCATAGGCTTCGACGCAGTCAAACACTGGAGAGGGTTGCAGGGACTGGCATGCAGTCTGGGGGGACACGGTGTCTGGCCCCTGGGCAGCTCCAGGGTGGCTACACTGTCAGGCAGGGACCTGCACTCCTGCTGTTACCTATGTCTGTGCATGAATTACCTACCCGTGTCTGCATATGCATTTCTGGCACGCTCGTCCCAGGGCTGCCCACCCGCCAGCTCGGAGGGGGTATACTGGGTGAAGAGGGACACGACGTGGCAGCCTCGTGGGGCCAGCTCTGGGTCCAGTACTGAGGGGATGCAGAGCTCGATCATGGGCCTGGGGGAGCGGGACATCAGCTGGGCAGGCAGAGGAGGATCTGGTCATCCCAAACCTCTTCTCCCAGCACTACCCACCATGGCTGTTCAATTCCCTAGGGCACCGAGGTGTGCTGGTGCAGGCTCCTACCTGGTAGAAGGGTACCCATGAGTGGCTTCAGTGAAGGCTTGGTGCAGGAGGTGGGTGCCCTCACAGTTGAGATGGATGGAGCACTGGTGGTGGGGCAGGGGCTGGCCATTGTGGGGATTGGGGGCAGCCAGGAAGCTGGGTAACCGATCCACTGCCACTGGGTGCAGGAGGTAGGGATGGGAAAACAGGGAGCAGCCTCTTGCTGAGCTCTGCAGCCTGGCACTGGTGTCCTTCCAGTGGGGACAGTGGTGAAGGTGGCCCCTCCAATACCTACCATTGATCTTGGTGACAGGGGAGCGTGTGTCGACCTGCTGGATCCGCTGGGCAAAGTCCTTTGGCAGCTGCTCCTGGAGTGAGAGATGCTGGGGTAGAGCTCAGCAGGGAGGGGGGCAGTGTGGCCAGGGGACACCACCACACCAAGCCCCTGCCAGCCCCATGTGCTCCATACCTGTGGGGTGAGCTCCAGGAAGGTGATTTGTGGGGAGGCGTTGGACAGCACCAGCTTGCTTCGCACCTCTGTCCCGTCCTGCAGCACGACGCCCTGTGCCCGCCCGTCCCTGCCCAGCAGCACGTGGCACACCGCCTGGGTGGGCAGAGGGGACCGGACCTCACCAAGAGCATCCCTGATGCCTGCAGGCTGGCCAGGGAGCTCACCACACCCAGCCACCCTGTACCTTCTCAGTAAAGATGTGGGCTCCTTGGGCAGCTGCTGCACTGGCGATGGCTTGGGACAGGGCCCCCATCCCACCGGCCACGTAGCCCCAGGCCCCCCGCCGTCCCTCCAGCTCACCCATCACATGGTGCAACAGGACGTACCTGCGGCAGCAGGACCCCAGATTAGCCAGAGCCTGCCCCCTGTGTGGCCATAGCGAGCCTGGTTCCACAGCACCCATAAATGGGACCACGCCAGCACATAATTGAACCACAAATCAGTTACAGGGAGCTCCTACTTGCTGGGACATGACCTGATCTGGGGACAGAGGTGTCCAAACAGCAAAGAGGCACTGGGGACCACTCAGGAGAGCCACAGGGCAGGTATGGGGAGCAATTCCTTGCCCAGCTCGAACCCCTGAGCCACCCTGGTAAGGCTGAGCAGGGCAGTGGGAGGGAGGGGCAGGCAGCAGAACAGGGTACAGGATGCCAGGGCATGGCAGAGCCAAGGAGTTGTCAGCACAGAGGATGCCATGGGGGAAGGGGGGGGGCTGTGCAGCCACAAGCCCTGGGGGAAAGGGACCCTCACCCACTGCCAGGGGTGTGGGGGCTGGCCATGGCTCCAATCACTGCGTCAGTAGCCAGAGTTGCCTTCAAGGGCTCTGACTCAAACCACTGATCCAGGATCTGTCTCAGGAGAAAAGGAGAGCACCAGGCTTGGGGTGAGGGGCAGCCACAGCCCCTTTTGCAGACAGGCAGGGAGACAGCTGGTGGCTCTGTGCCACTGCTGCCAGTCTCACCTTGGAGATGGGGGCTGTGAGCACCTCGTAATAGCGGGGCAGCTGCTTCCCCAGAGCCAGACCTGGAGGTGCAGAGGCAGCTTGAGACCTGCACCAAGGCCAGCTGCCTGTGCCTGGCTGGGTTTGGGGACAGGCAAGTCTGCCGGCCTGCCAGCCCCACTGGAGCTCCTGAGGAGCCTGTGCCAAATCAGGAAGGAGCAGCCCTGCATCGGCCACTCCTGGTGCAAGCAAACACCCATGGCCACCTGGGTCCTCCAGCATCCCAAACATACCTGCCTGCAGCAGGGGCTGCAGGGTTTGCAGGGCCTTCAGCCGCTGGAGCAGGGACCCCTGCCCCAGGGCAGCTGTGTCTACTGGGGGAGCATCCAGCAGTGGATCAAGGGCCAACACCAATCGCCCCATGAAGGCCTCATACTCAGGATAAGCCTGGAAGGGGACAGAGTGGGACCATGGTGGGTGCCATGGAAGAGGATTTCTGCCACTCTCATGGGTGTTTTGCTGTGCTGGGCACTTGCACCCGCAGTACCTGGGCATCCTTCTGGGAGAACTGAGCAATCTGCTGCTGGGTCTGGGTCATGTCATGCCCCAGCAGGAGGGAACGGGGTGTGCTCCTGTCCTCCAGCAGTGGGGTGAAGGAGTAGGGGTCCCGTGGGAGCACCCTCAAACCATGACGCTGCAAGACAGAGATGGCAGGGATGGGGGTGGGGGTGTGTGTGTGTGTGTGTGTGTGTGGCTTGACAGCAGGCTCACCCTGCCAGCATGCCAGGAGGTGCCAGCAGCCTGGCAAAGGATAGGTGTCCGTACCTGCAGCTCCAGATCAGCATAGATCTGCGGCCGCAGCAGACTGAGCAGGTATGATGCCCGGGAGAACTTGAAGCCTGGAAGACGTGGGGTGGTGGGAGATGTCCACGCCCAGGGCTGGGGGGGACCAGCAGTACACATAGTGTGCAGGGGTACCTGGCACAATCTCCTCTGTGACAGCTGCACCGCCCAGGACGTGGCGTTTCTCCAGCACGACTGTGCGGACCCCTGCTCGCTGCAGGTAGGCAGCCTGTGGGGAGCCTGGTGTCATGCTGCCCATCCCTCTGGGTGGGATGGGGCCTCTTTGCCCCAATCACTCTCACATGGTGCCCTCCTCACCAGAGAGAACCTGCTTCCCACAGCCCCATAGGCAGTGCCACCAACACCCTCCCTTTCCCACAGCGCAGACCCTCCCATTTCATGCTGCCCCCCGGGATGGACACAACAGCACCCAGCTCTTGGTACTCACTGCCACCAGCCCGTTGTGCCCTGCAAGGAGAGAGGGGGGTAAGCCAAGTCCTGTGTCAGTGTGGTCCCGTGGCACAGGGCCCTCTGCCAGGCCTAAGGTGCAGGGCTGCCACAACCACCCAAGTAACGGGGTTGCAGACATGGGAATACAGGTGTCAGGGAGCATCCTGCCCCAGCCCTGCAGCCCTGACCCTAATAGTGCAGGGATGGGGACAGGTAATCAAAGCAGATACCCCAGATTCACTGTGGGGGCTGCAATGTGTGCCCAGCCATGCAAGACCCCTTGCACCCTCCCCGGGACAAGGTACAGGCTGGGGGACTGCAACAGGCCCAGCACCACCATGGTCCCCCCCTGGCCACCTCCCTGCCTGCCCGGGGTGGGGGAGGGCAGCTGGGCATGCCCGCCAGCTCAGCGCAGCCCGCCACCAGCTCCCTCCGTTACCTGCGCCGATCACCGCCGCGTCGTACTCCCGCTGCAGCCGGTGCGCAGCCCCGGCGTGTGCGAGCCGCGCTGCGGGGAGTCCCGGGGACAGGCGGCCGCCCCGCAGCCCGCGGGGAGGGCAGCTCACGCCCAGCCTTGCCCAGAGCCCCGCTGCCATCGCTCTGCAGGGCCCGGCCGTGGCTGCCCTGCGCCTGGCAGCCTGGACTTTGCTTTCACAGCCGAACTTTTCCCAAGGCTTCCGGGCATGGGGAGGGGACAGGGGGCCGGCGAAGGGGACGCCTTGGGGCAGGGCCAGATGCTGTGTCTCAGGGCTTGCAGGGAGGCTGGCAGGACAAGGGTACACGCCGAGCGCTGTCCTGCTGGCACTGCCTGCTGCAAGGCTCTGACCGTGGCAGAGCTTTGCTGGGGGCTTGCAGTGCTGAGGAGACAGGGTTGGATCCTGACTGGTGCTCAGCAGAATGCCAGCTGCTCCCCAGCCTGTCCCCCAGGAAGGTGCTGGGCAGACAGGTGAGAGCCTGATGGTACGCCCCAGTCCCTGCTCTGTTCCAAGGAGGACCCAGGAGCATGTGGCTGGGGCAATGGACAAACAAGCACTGCAGGACAGGGGGAGCTTCACTCCACTCTAGCAGGTGAGTCCCAAACACAGCCCCAAGGGCAGCAGTAAAAGGGGCAGCTTGGGGGTGAGCTTGGCCCTGAGCTGGCAGGGCGAATTCCTGCTCAGCAGGATGGGGCAAAGGCCCCGCCATGGTCCAGTGCTCCCTGAACCATTGTCCCCAGTGAGCAGCACAGAGCTACAAGGGCAGCAGCTACCGGAGCCCCTGGGGGCTGGCCCCATCCCCAGCCATGGCTGGAGGGGTTTGCATGTGCATCAAGACCACACCTGCCTGGGAAACACATGAGCTACCTTTTCTTGACCCCCTGTTCACAGCTGAGCTCAGCCCCACGACTGACTGGTGTCTGGGAGCCCAGCTGTTGGGGGAAAGGCTGCAGGCTGGACTGCACCTCCCCAGAGCCTGCCAAGCACCAGAAGGACCTGCACCCCACATTTGTGGGTGAGGGGAAAGGGAGATGCACCCTGGGCCATTCCTCCATGAATGTTTGGCTAGAGTGTTTTGTTCTCCAGCCAGAGCCTGGCACAGATGCCAAGCCAAGGCTATAAATCCTCCTTTGGAAACGCACTTTTCAGCAAGCTGGTGATTTGCCAACAACCTCTCAGCCCCACTCTCCACCTGTCCCTGGAGGGTGCTGGGTGCCAGCGAAGCCCGCGGGAAGTGGGGTGTCAGGCAGTGGGAGTTCCAGCTGGGCTGGAGGATGGGAAGGCTGCCTGTGGCTGCCTGCAGGCACAGCTGATGGCACGCAGGCACCAAGAAAGCAGCCCAGGCACTAGGGTCACCCACACACCCACTTTAATCCTGGCTCCAAGGTGGCCGAAGGCAGCTCAGAGCAGGGGGATGCGGGAGGGCTCCCAGAGGCGTCGGACCAAGTTGCAGGCCTGCTGAACCACGAGCTCGGAGGGGATGATGCCCAGGTGCACGGTCAGCAGCTCATAGCACTTCACCACCTCTGCCTGGTGGTTCTTGCTGTAGTAATGCAGCAGTTTCCTGGGGAAGAGAAGACAGGGGGCTTGGCAGGCACAGCACAGAGCAGTACCCCCTTTCTAACCACCTTCCCCAAAGAAGGTCCCTGGAAAGGACACAGTGCTCATCCACCGTCAGGACCATGGCACCAGACTGGGGAGATGGGCTGGTGCAACCTTGGTGCCACCACAGCACCAGTACCACCCTGCAGCAACATCCCAGTGAGGTCAGCATCACTCACGGGGACCCTCGCACCAGCACAGCCCCAGGCACCGGGCTGCAGGGCTAGGGACTGCTCACCTGTAGTAGTCTCCTGCCAGCATCCCGATGGGAGTGGAGTCATCCGAGAGAACCGGAACCTCCATCACCTCCAGCTTGTAGCCCTGGGGAGAGATGACAGCAGAGGGCAGAGGCAGGGAAGGGAGTGCAGAGGAGCTAGAGCCAGCTGTGCCTACAGCCCTGCTCCTTGCCCCCAGAGGGTGCTGGGGGAGAGGGGGACAGCCCCTGGCCCCACATACCAGCTCATTCTCAAACCAGAGGAAGTATGAGCAGTAGTAGTCACCGTCCTGCAGCATGAGTGTTGTGTAGCCCTTCTGTAGGTATCGCCGGGCCAATGTAATTAGGGACCAGACCTGGGGAACAAGGAGCACCTGAAGCCTGAGCAGAAAAACCTTCAACCATTCACCCTCTCCTGTGGTCCCCCATCCCACCCCCATCCCCATGAGTAGTACCTTTCTCTTGATGAAGGCAGCCAGGGGCCCTTTGCCTAGCTCTGAGCTGGACTTCTCTGACACATTGAGCGATGGTGCCATCATCTGCCCAGCCGTGCGGTCCACATAGATGAAGTGCACCAGGCCAGGAAAGTCCTCCAGGTATGTGGTATGGGTTAAGGGTGTCCCAACAATTTTGGTGCCCTTCAAGGACAGCTCCTAAGCCTCGGGTAAACTGCTTTTGCCCACTACACACCTCCCTTTGACCCTGGTGACAAGGTCCTCCCTCTCCCACCTCTGCTACCCCCCCAGGGACCTCTACTGGCCAGGCTAGGCTCCCAGTTGCAGGGACGGGTATGACACCACGGTGATATTGCGCCTGCTCTTCACCAGCAGAAAGTCCCGCCAGTCCAGCAGTTTCTCCCTGCCGAGATAAGGCACAGTGAGAGCCTAGGACCCCCAAGCCCCAGCACAGCTGGGGGTGGGGCAGCCCCCTGGGGATGCTGGCCACCCCCATACACTCACCTCATCACCTTCTGGGCATAGTCCCGTAGCCCTTGGGACAGGCTGTGGCTGCTGGAGGCCAGGAAGAGCTGGCGGTACACAGAGCAGAGCTGCCGCTTCACGTTGGCCACTGCCTGTAGCATCCTGAGCCGGGAGACATGGATGGTGCCAAGTTAGGTCACTGGGGCCCCAGTGCCACAGGGACCGCTGTGCTGTCCCCTGGCTGGGAAACGTGCCTGCTTGCCCTGGAGACTTTCTCTTACCACTCCATACTCACTCTAAGTTGCTCGCAGGCTCGCTCCGGGAAAATATCTTGTTCTTGAAGTCCACCCAGGCATTCTGCAACTACAGAGAGACAAGGCTCAGCGTCAGGCTGCGGGGACAGCAGGACAGGGTTCTTGTGTGCCCACTCCCACCTGGATGTCCTGCCCGCTCAGCTTCTTCACAAACTTGTCCATGCGCTGCCGCAGCTCGGCCAGGAATGGGTAGGAGCGTGGGGCTCCTGCTTCTGGTCCCTCTTCCAGCTTCCTCTCCAGCACCAAGAAACCATCCAGCAGCTGGTACAAGGTGACAGCCACCTGGGTCATGGGGCCCTGCCAGGGAGGACAGAGGTGGTTCAGCCAGAATCCAGCCCACCGTTGATTCCCTTACCTTAGAGGTGGCTCACCTTGGTCAGGAGGACAAGGGAGATGCCTGGCCAGAGTGGAAGGCAGTGCATGGTGCGTGGCAGCAAGGGGCAGTAACCTTCCCGCAGGTTGGCGTCCAGGAAGATCCTTCTGGGATTTGAAGCTTCAGGCACCAGAGGCCCCAAGGTCTGGAGCAAGTCCTCTGCCATCTTGAGAGAGAAGGGAGATGCTCAGCAGCGCACAGGGACAAGACAGCCTGCACTGACCCACGACATGCCGGAGGGACACAGCAATGTCCTGAAAACTGCAACTGGGCGTGACTGAACCCATGGAGCTGGAGGGCCCACATGGTAAAAGATCAGCGGGAAGGGAAGTGCCCCAGGACCCCCAAAGAGCAGCAGATAGAGGGGAAGCTGCTTGCAAAGACACAGGCTGGAAACGCTTCGCACGGAGGCCAGCGCTTGCTTGCAGAGAGCGAGTGAGGCTCTGCAGCGTTCGGCCAGGAAGCAGCCCAGGAAGCCCGGAGGCAGCAGAGGGAGACACCAGACTGCTCTGAGGCAGTCCCGGCCCCTCTGCTGACAGGGAGACCGTAAGCGACGCTTCGGAGAGGGTGGTCAGAGCACAGCACAGGGTTAAGCAGGGTGAGGAGGTTCGGAGCCAGGAGGGACTGCAGGACACCTTCCTCACCTGGACTTCTGCAGTGTCTGCCTCCCCAGTGCCCAGCACCTCAGCGCCCTCTGACCAGCTCTCACTGCCTGCAGGGAGTATGGCAGGTGACCCTCCCTGCCAGCCCCCCACGCAGCCCTACAGAGCCTCCGTGGGGCTGGGGGCATGGGGCAGGGTTGCCACACGGGCCACTCACCTGTGCTCTGCCTGCCTGGTGAGGGCTCAGGCGTGTAGTAAACCTCGGGCACAGAGAGGTCATCTGTGTCCTGCTGGTGAGAACCGCGGGGTCAGCGACGGGAGCGATGCAGGCAGCGCCTCATCCCGCAGCTTCTGATCCCAGGGACTCACCTGGTCATCAGAGTCCTTCTCTGCAGCTCCATGGGAGCCAGGACCGCTCACAGGGATGCTCTCACTTCTCTTGGGTCCCTGGGGAACCACCTTCCCTGCCTCAAGCTTCAAAAAAAAGGGGGGAAAAATTAAGGCCTGGCCACAAAAGCGTCACCCTGCAGGGGCACCCCAACCCGCTGCCCTCCACACCCTCCTCTGGAGCACCTGAGGGCTGAGCTCCTCCTCGACGCTCTGGCTGGGGTACAGGTCCTGCACTAGGAGGATGAGGACAAGCAGGTCAGCAGGGCGGATGGAGCTGGCATTGCGGCTGTGGGACAGAGAAAGGAAGGGTCAGCTGGGAGGGCGAGCAGCTGCGTCGAGAAGGGTTGGTGGGGCTGGCGCCAGGCACACTCTACCTGGAGTAGAAGGCCAGCAGCTTGGTGTGCACCAGGAGGAAGGCATGGCCCACCTCATCCCCGCCACGCTCAGGGCTGGTATTGATGTACTGTACCACCTGTCGCTCCAGGAACTCAATGCACTGCTCGCACAGCTGAGGGTGGATCAGCCGCTCCACGGCCTAGGTGGCAGATTGGGGGGATGGCTGCTGAGCCCCATCAGACCCAGCCACACAGCCCTTGATCCATCCCGAACCTCCAGGCACCACTGCTCCATGGAGTTGCCCCAAAGTCCCCGGCTCAGAGCCATCCCAGGACTCCGTGCTACCTCACAGCCTTGGGAGGCCCTGAAGGTGAGGGACACCCCAGGGCACAGTACCTCCACCATGAAGCTTTGGTCCTCCTCCCGTAGGCGGCTGTAGGTCTCCAGCAGGCCCCGCAGCAGGCTCCAGACACGCTCACGCTGCTCCGAATCAGCCGGCCGCAACCTGCAATGGCCGCAGAGTGTGAGCTGTCAGCACCGTGGGGGAACAGGACCCCCCAAATCCAGCTGCAGCCTGACAGCAGGGGGTCCTGCTGCAAAGGTGGGGACCCAGCTTAGAGACACCCACTGCCACCCCCCTGGGGCTGCAGGAAGACACTGCTCAGCAGCTGCCCTGGCACCCCGGCGTTCCAGCACGTGGCGGCCAGCCGTGCCCTCTCACTCCTTGCGGATGAGGTGGGAGTCAAGCGTGATGAGGCCGCAGTGAGCCTCCACCAAGCGCCGCAGCACGAACAGCGTCCGGCGCAGGTCGTCCTCGCTCTCCGTCCCGTCACCGTTCACTGCGATGTACAGGCAGTCCCCAAACTGCAACCGGCAGCGGGGTCAGGCAGGGGCCGGCCGGGGCACCCCAGTCCCAGGTGCCAGCGCCGGCCCTACCATGTGCAGGACGTGGAGGTGCTGGCCGTGCTCGGTCGCGAAGCAGGTGTAGGTGTCGGCGAGCTTCTCCAGCAGCGCCGTGCAGGAGATGATGAGGGGCGCAAAGAGGGTGTTGAGGCTGTCCTCCAGCGCCGGGCCCTGGGACACACGCTCGCGGGTCAGCGCCCACGGGCGCCCGCGCCCCCTCTCCCCGCACCCGCGCCGCCCCGTCCCGCCCCACCTGCCCGGCGTGGGGCGCTCGCAGCCGGCGGAGGAAGGCGGCATCGGCCCAGTAGAAGAGCAGCTCGGCCGCGGTGCTGGCGATCAGGACGCACCGCATGGTCCGGCCCGACCCGCGGCGGCGGGGGACACCGGGACCG